>PVIC010003677.1:29963-67598 GCA_004025085.1 Thryonomys swinderianus | reverse complement strand
AACACCTGTAGATGCAAATGAGCTTTAGAAAGTATGACAGCTTTTATAGAGTGCAAAATTTCTATAGGAAACTTGGTGTGGGAATGTGATGAGGGGAAGGAATAAATATGATACAGAAAGAAAATAAAAGAGCATGTATAAAGGGGGTGAGGAGGTGTGGGTGGGTAGGGATATGGGTAAAAATGAGAATTAACTTGTGCCATATACTGGTACAAATTCCCCAATGTTATACATGATTTTGAGATGTATATAAATTGTACCAATAAAGAATTCAATTTATAAAAAAAAGACAAAGGGTGAAATGAAGGGATGGAAAAGACATTCAACACAAATCACAATGAAGAGAGAGAGGACTGGCTACATTTATATTACTAATGTATACTCCAAAATAATCAGGTCATTGAGGATTCTGTCTAGCTCTTTCCCTTCTAAGGGGGGGAAATGCTGATGCTTTTGTCAAAGTGGAAGTATTGTATTAAGCCAGCTAGAGAGATTATTGTTACCTCCAATCCAAAAACACTGTCCCTATTCTCAATCAGCTCTGGACCACTAGAGAACTGCCAGGTCCATCAGCGCTCTGAGACAGGCAACACAGAACCCAGTACTCCAGGCACGCTCCCAGGAAAGCTGGGGCATTAGATGTATAGTAGACCTCTTTGATTCCCCAGGGTGAATCTGAGATCTGGGAAATGTCATGCACATCTTAGACCACTGTGCCAGACAAATTTCACTACCAGATTTGATATGGCCAATTTTGCACTGAACTGGATATCAGAACCTTTTAATTGGTTTCTTGATTTCTCTCAAAGGAAATCTATCCATCAATTATTATTTAATCAATGTGTTTGTGGCAAGAAGGAGGGCTATAGGCTTTTTATTCACCCTCTTATAGATGTCTCGCACCTACATTTTCGATCAACTGTTGAAAACATTAAAAGTCATTTGAGGAAATAACTCATGTAAGTTAGTAACATGGCGAAGTGATGCAGAGTAAGAAACCTGGTTTCCAACCAAAGGGGCAGCTACTCAATTCATTTACTATGGCAAAAAAGAAAGCATATACAAGGTGCATGAATTTCTATGTGTGAAATTCCAATACTCATTCTGTTGCTGCCATACTAAATTAGTATGAGGGTTTAAAAACAGTATCCTTGTTCTAGCTCACCATTCTGTAAGTGAAAAGTCCTGGTTCAGCAATGACTACTTAGTCTCCCAACACTAAACTTAAGGTGTCAGCAGTTTATATTCTTTTCTAGAAAGTCTAGGAATTACTCTATTTCCCAGATGATTGAAATCTGAAATATATAATTATTTCTAATTGCAAGATTGCAGTTCCTACATCTTTTCTTCTTTTTTAAAATGTACCTTTTACTTGAGTTTATTGGTACATTTTAAGTATACACTATTATCATATTCATCTTCTGATGCTTTTTATATGAACTTCCAAAGCAAATGGTGAATCTTTTTCATGTTTATTTCGGACTTCTCTGCTGCCACAGTTCTCTGTTTTTCTAAAGGAAGATCCTTGTATTAAATGGTCACATGATTTGACTACATTTGCCTGAATTGGACAATTAAAGATAATTTCCTTCAGATGTGAAGACCTTAATTCTATCTGCAAATTCTCTTGCAGCACAAAGTAACCTAATGATAAGGATCTGGGTATGGCATCATTGAGAAATTATTATGCCTTTTACAATACCAAATCCAAAATATAGGCCTATAATAATCACCACTATTAGGCCAGACAAAACATATCCAAGCAACTTGAAAAGCCAAAGCTGTTCTAAAATGGAGGTCATCCTGGTAAATATAGCAAGACCCTACCCCAAAATAAAAATTAAGGGCCGGAGATTTAGCTCAGTGTTTCCGGTGCCTGCCTAGCAAGTGCAAGGTCCCTGGTTCAATCCCCAGTAACCACATACAACAAAACCAGGCGTGGTGGCTCATGCCACTCACCAGCAATCAGTACCATAATACCACAAATGCTGGGCTTGGTGGCTCAAGCAGGTAATCCCAGCATTTGGGGGCAGAGGCAGGAGGATTGCTGAGTCTGAGGCTTGCCTGAGCTACACAATGAGCTCAGGGCCAGCCTGAACTACAAAGTGAGACTCTGTCTCAAAAATAAATAAATTAAAATTAAAATTAAAAAAAGTTGGAGATGTAGCTCAAGGCAAAAGTATCAGGTTCAATATACAGTGGCAAAGATGACAACAGTAACAGCAGTTTAAAGATCCTACCAGTGGTTGTCATCTTGTCTTAGAGACAACATTTGTAATCTACTTTAGGAGATAAATGTTACCAACAAGACCAACACTGTGCTGCATCATTTGAAACACAATGACCTTAAATTAACTGACATGATGATAAAAACACTAAGAACAAAAATGGATATTTAGCTTAAAGGCTGTTGCTTCCATATGTGTACATAGGTCAAGATCCTCTACCATGAAATTTGTTAACATATGAATATAATTAATAATTGTGTTTACAATACTCATCCTTCTTCCAACACTGTTAAGATTCATTACTATTGTGTACCCTGCCTTGAGGGCAGTTTAAATAAGTTGTTTTCTTACTGGACTTGATTTATATAATCTATTAAATACTTTCATTGGATTAAAAGACAGAACTAATATCAACCCACAGAGTAATTTATCATTTGTTTATTCTCATCAGTTTATGATAAAATGAACTATGAAACTACTTTAAAGTATACTGGTGTTAAAAGCCTTTTGCAATTTTATTTACATAGTATAACTTCCAATTTCAATGCAACTTGCTGATAATTTAAAAAACAAAACAAATACTAACACTGAACAAAACTGGCAAAAAAAAAAATGGCAACATTTCCTCACCAATTTTCTCTCACCACAGTCTTTTTTAAGCATCACCTAACTCAATGAGAGTAAGAATCTAAGTTTGGGAGACAGATCTGGGTTTGAGTCCAAGTTAAAAAGCACCTAACTGTCTAATTCCAGACCAAATACTAAACCTGCTAAAACTCAGTATTCTCAGAAAATGATTTGCAAAATACGTTTACTTGTTTCTCACAGGTTGCTGTAAAGAGAGAGATAACTCACATAAAGAACTTAGACAATTCAGGATACTAGAAATGCTCTCAATAAAGCATTAATGTAATTCTGGTCTTAGTATTTTTGGCTCATAGAGTTTACTACTCAGTAATTAATCCTCCATCAGGCAAATCCTTGTAATTCATCATGTTATTTTCTAATTCCTAATTTTCCCTTAAGTAAATCAAATTGCTAATACTATTATTGTCACTTGTTTGAGTACTGAACACAGAAACTGAGTTAAGTGTATTTCTGCATTCAAGATTGATTTACAATCATCAGTGATACAATTACTAAAAATCATTAAAAATACCAAGTAAAGGGCCAGAGGATTAGCTCAGTGGTTCTGGCACCTGCCTCGCAAGCGCAAGGTCCTGAGTTCGATACCCGGTAACCACATACAATGCTGGGCATGGAGACTCATGCCCACCAGCCATCAATACCACATACCACAGTGCCAGGCATGGTGGCTCACGCCTGTAGTCCCAGCACTCGGAAGACAGAGACAGGAGGACTGCTGAGTTCAAGGCTTGCCTGGGCTACATAGTGAGCTCAGAGCCAGCCTGAACTACAAAGCAAGACCCTGTCTCAAAAAATAAAAAAATAAAAAATAAATCAAGTAAAATTTAAAAGTATGATAAAATATAAAACAAGGTGTCATTCACTTTTGGGTCCTCCTTCTCTCCTTCTTAGGCAGAAGCTTTCTTCCTCAATTAACTCTTCCTACACTTTCTCTCCATTGTTCCTAAAATTCATTCTTCCATTTTAGAGAACATGAACTCGAGTTGCAGATGTCTAGCAGGTGGGGAGCCATACCTGCTCCCCTAAATCATTGTGGAGATCTTCTACAGAAATTACTGGATGGAGGTAAGAGTTTTCTTTCATAGCTTCTAAGAAAAGTTGGTCTCTTGCTCCACAGATTATAACTTTCCTTCATAAGTTCCAGTTCTTGTTCTGTAGGTTCTAGTCTGTGTCTCACCATTTGTTTCAAAAATGCCTTAATTTATTTGTACATTTTAAATGTTTGCAAATTGCTCATTTCTCTTATGATACATTGTCCTTTTTTAAAATTTCATTTAATTCTTGCAATGCATCTGTGGTTCAAACTTGGTTGCTTAAAATGCTGTAAAGTAGTTCTTCCTAGGCTTTTATCTGTCCTTTATAGAGTATTAAATAAATGGCGGTGACTCTGCCAGCTAGTAAATGCCTTCAGGGGAGCTGCCACCCTCAAAGCAAAGGACAGGTTTCTCCAGTTGCCCAGTAGTGATGCCAATGTCAAGTGGAATGCTGACCAGATAAGCAACTGGGGGCTTTTTGGAGACAGATCTTTGACTGTGTGGAACCAGTGGAAGCTGAGGTCACAACTGAGGAGTTATGGCCAGTGCCCCTCTCTGGCAGACATCCAAAGGACCTTCCAAAGAAAGTTGTGTTCAACAGCCTTCTGGTTTATCAGCAGAAAATCACATCTCATCTCTACCGGAGCTCCTCACTGAGGTAAAAGGGAAACAGACCATCAGACATCCTGTCTCAGAGTGATCTGAAACAAGGCCATCAGAGCCCTTTCCTAAGCCTCCGTTACCAGTCGGGCTTCAGCTTTGGAGCTCTTTCTCAATAAGCAAGATATGACCTCATGTGAGATGTAAAGAGCAAGTCTTTGATAGAGTAAAGGCTAGCTGAACCTTGTCTCTCCCTAGGCATGTGTCTCCAATATATGTGTAGAGGAGAAAAAGGTTGGTTGTAGGCTTAAGAACTTTGACGATAGACTTATAGAGAGCTACATGGTAATATTTTGATGTTTAAATAGCTTGAACTTTAGATTTCTCTCTGCTAGTAAGTTAAAAACTCCCCTTAAAATTTTTTCCCACCTGGTTGGGAGTTTACTTTAAAATTAGGCTGCTTTTTCCAAAAAAACAGGCTAAGAAAACCTGTAACAATTGTTTTGTCTTAACAAAACAGCAGTCAGTTGATGACTCATACATGTGTTTTGACATGATAGCTAGAATAACCTAAGACTTTAGTCAGCCTTTCTCTTCCTTCTTGTGTGCACAGGAAGTTGAGGATGCCTTTACTACCATGTGGATTATGACTACCAGGAAATGAGTGTAAATTTAATTTGTGAAATTTAAATGTTTAGTGAATTTAAAATGGACCTGTAGGGGCCGCCAACAGATGCCAAAGCCTGAGCATCAGAGGACACAAAGTCTGTCATTTAGAGCTGGCACATGACAGAGTTGGATCTGATTAGACCACTCCCTCACTCTTCCATGTCAATAGGACTTTACCTAAATGACTGCAGAGGCAACTGAAATGTCTCAGAGCTTTCTCCACTTGGGGCACAAGGCAGAATCTCTCACTGACTGTCCCTAAAGGTGATCTCTTTCACAAAAAAAGGGTCTTAATTTGACCACTGAATTATTACCTCTCTTTCAAAAAACTAGAAAGCAGTGGTTCAGATCTCCCCTAGCAATACTTGCAGCTCCAGTTCACCTGCACTGGCACTGGATAGAGTAAAAGCCTCAGTCATGCCTTAAACTGGACATAGGACAAAAGGGACAGAATGAGGTGCCTTCTTTCCCTTTGTTTCTTTCATCCTGACAGTGCTTACTGGAGTAAAGATACCAGTTCCCAGGAGCACAAGTTCCTCCTTACTGATCCTTACTGATCCCAATGGTCAGGCAAAGTAAAAAGCTAACCATGTTCTCAATCTCACTTTTAATCCAATTGTCTCTTGAGGTTCATTTACCTTGGGCTCAACTACTGCTTCTCACCCTCACGCGCATAAAAGCTACACCTCAAAAGCCCTCCTTGAATCCATTCGAGGCTATGTATGGGAAACCTTTCCTTTTGAGCAACTTTGCCTCCACCTTACCCCCTTTAGGCAACTATATACCGACCCTAAATTTTGTTAGACTTCTCTTTAGAGCCCAAGAAAACTTACACGTGCCAGGACCCTTCCCCATAGAGACATCTTCCTGTTGATGCAGGATAGTAAGACTTATAAAAAATAAGACAACCCCATCCCCTGCCACCAAAATAGAAAGACCCATTCACTGTCCTCCTCACTACTCCCACAGCAGTAAAACTAGCAAAAGAACCTTCATGGTACCACAACTCAATAACCAAAGCTCTCCCTTCCCTGCCTCTCAGTACATCAGACTAAATCAAAGGATACATTCATCTCCCAATTAGTAAACCAACTTAGTTACAGCAATCTCATAATGCCCTCAGGTCCCCAAAGGAATAAATGTTCCCACCCCTAGAACAGTAGTTTCAGACCTTCTTTAAATGTGTTCTCAAAGATATCACCTGATTTCCTCCCTGAGATGACGCCCCTAAAGTGGTCATACAGTGAATTAAAGTCCTCTGGCTGAAGAAAGGTTTGGCAACTTCTCTGGTCAAGAAGTTGACTTCTCTTTCCTCCAAATCTGCTGGTTATACATATCTACCTCTGACCCCTAACACTCACCCTCTTTATTCCCTCAACTACCTGACATTCCACCCTGATAACCAGCCACACATAGACTATTGCTTTATCTAAGCAAACCACTAGCATTCTTGGTCTCATTTACGTATTATCATCAGCTTCCTCATTAAAATTGGTTTGGGAAATACATCCCCTAAAACCTAAAACACTTGCTAAAGATGTTTACTCACAAATGGCCATGGATATAGCTTAGTGGCTCCAGTGCCTGCAATGCAAGATGTTTACTCACTCATATACTAAGCTGTGGTATTGCTCTTTTGTGTTCTGTATGTTTACAATAACTGGAGAAACAACCATAGATCTGGAACACTTAACAGGACACTGGGCATTTCAGGTACAATTACATGAGACCAGTCTTCCAATGATAATTAATCAGTCCCACAGGATATCCTGTCAAACCCATGTTGCACTCTATTTTGATGCCTGTCCAAATGAAGCTGAAGGTCAGTGGTGGTTGTCAGGCTATACAGATAACTCTCAAAGCTCCAACCAGTGGTAGGATAGTTTTGGTTCTTTAAAACTCTTGGCTCCCCTGAATCCTACCCTTTCAGAGACCATTCGGCATTATCTGCATAACGTTGTGCTTTGGATGCTGTCTGTTTCATTGTTTTCAAAATTTTTGCAGGAATGCATGTGCCGGGGCCTGCCGACAATTGGACAGTGCCTGAGTTGGGGGGTGAGGATTAAGAAAACACAAAACAGACAAAGATGGGATCGGGAGGACCTCTCGGTCAGTACCACCAGGCACCGTGTTTCTTGATCAGGCCATATTTATACTGATATAGAAGGGTAACATGATGTCAGTAATGGTTACTATGATCTTATACATTTATCGTTTGGTTGGTAGAAACAAAAGCAGGTAATCAAGAGATCAGTACATTTCTTAGAAACGAGAACAGAAACAAATGGTAACTATAAACATGATGATCATAAAACTGGAATCAAGTTCTCAAAAATGTCAAACTACATTTCTCTTAAATCTTTTCCCTAACTCTAACTTCCTTGTACTACTTTTTTTTTTAATGCTTAACTTTTAATAGAATAAGACCAGAAGAATAAGTACATCCATCATTCTGCTAATTCTATGAAACTCTGTCCTAGCCCATGTAGAACTGATAGAGAAACAATACTTTGTTAACTTGAGAGACAATGGTCAGCGGGACCAGCACAGGAATAGGGGAATTTTCCCGGAGCCAGAACATGTTTTCTGGCGGTAACCCAGGGCAGCTCCTTGTTAGAGCAGATCCTCTGGTATATTGGGGCAGCACCATGAAGTGCAGACCCCCATCTCAGGAGTTATTCCCCAAAACCCCAGGCATAAATGCCTGGTCCAGTTATACCATGCTGAGCCGCTTCCCACATGCATGTGTGCCTTCACCAACCAGACCTGGACAGAGCTGTTTATGGGTGGTCACCAGCCTTTAAAACATATGCCTGATCCTCCTGAGCTGAGCTCAATATAAAAACCCATCCACCCACGCTCAGCATGAACTCCAGAAGAGACCCCGGCCCATTTCTTTATTAATCAAAAGAAAGAAATGACAGGTCTGGTCAGTAAAGAACAAAGCCAATATGAAATTTCTACCAAAGATTGCCTTCCCCTTTTCATAACACCCCACATCTTGCCACAACCCCTTTGGGTCACCTTTCTGTCATACTGAACCCACCAGTTAGAAAATTACATTGCGCTGTCCCATCCCTAACTTCTAGTTCCTGTCCAATGACTATATATAACCAGCTGCCTGCTTTGTCCCGGAGGCCACTGTTCCTCTATCTTCTGAGCAATCCAACAAGTACCACTCCCTAAGATAGCCCTGCTGCCCAACACCCTAGTCTCGCTCCATTTCCTTTTCCATCAGTAGGTCAATTACTTTTTTTCCATAGTAATATCTTATATTTTAAAAATTTAAGTTGCTATAATTCCGTAAGAATTGACAATGTTTTACAGACACATACATATATACACATATACACATATGTACACATGCACAGTAAGTTTACAGAACTGAACATTTCCAAGTGGAACTTTTAAAGGTAATTAGAGAACCTCCAACCAGATGGTTCTTATTCTGTGCATAGAGACACTCGGGGTGGTCTTTGGAGGCTCACTGGGTATAACTATGAAGCTAAATTGCTCTGAAGTGGTTAAGACTCCAAGCTTCTTCCCTGCTACTTCCACAATTACAGTTGTACTCCTATTTGTTTCATATAGTTATATACTTAAATGGTCTCTGATACCCAATTGAGTAGTCTGTTATTCTAGAGTCAAACCCAGGTCTATCTGTCTACAAAGTATTAGAAAAGAAAAAAATGAAATTCTTCCATATGGAAGGAATGGTCACACTCACCTAATATTCCATTTGCTCTCCTGTTTTTCAGATGCCTTGCAATTAGATGGAAGTAGTAATTGTTTTCTTGTCAATGAAATGTGAGCAGAAGTGATTATGTGTTGTTCCAGGAAAAAGAATAAAGCATTCTCTAATTTATCATGTTTAGTCAGACAGCAAAAATGGAAAGCTGATGTCACAATCATTCACCTCCAAAGAAGAAAGTTATCATCAGTCCATTCCCGAGGGATGGTGGGTAGCAGAGCCCTCTGCTCATCCACGTGGAGCATGTAAGATGACTGAGAGTACACTTTCTCTAGACTAAATGACTAAGTTGATGGGGTTATTTCCTGAATCACCTAAAATTCCTCCAACTCACTTCATTCTACAAATGAGGAAAGTGGGTGATATGGAGTAAAACTGAGTAGTTCAAAGTTCCTGAGATCTGAACAAGAAAACCACATCTCCTCATCACACTCCAAATGTGAACATCCAGCTACCTGGTTTTAGTGGCCAAAGCAGTACAGTAAATCACAAGGCTGGAGGTGGGCTTAAGCATACCTGATCTAACTTTTAAATAATAGAAGATTGTGCAGATGTCACTGAAAACTGGCAATGGAAATCACAATTACATTACTCAAAGAACATAGTCTTGTTTCAGAAATGTTACGGTAAGCATTTCTAAAAACATGACAGTATAAATTGTCTAAGTCACTTTTCTCATCCTGTGACAAAATATCCAATACCCCCAACTTAAAAAGTTCATTGTGGCTCATGTTGTGGAAGTTTCAGTCCATACCTAATGGGAAGCACAGCTGATAAGGCTTTGAGGAGGTATCCAGATATGAACCTTAATATTCTACAACTAGCCCACAAAAGACTCAAGACATCTCTTTATGCAAAATGCATTCAGTGTATGCCTAAGAGATGTCAGAGTCCTAAAATTCCAGCATTGCTGAAAATTCAAAGTCTAAAGACTCCTTTGAAAATCAGAGCAAAATTTTAGCTGTGAGTTCCTTTACAAAAATCAAAAATAAAGTTAAGCACTGCCAACATACAATGGCACAGGGTAAATATTCCTATTCCAAAAGAGACAAATACAGGGATAGAAGCAACAGAGGCAAAACAATATTAAAACTCCTAAGAGCAAATACTGAAGCCTGTAGGCCAGTGTTCAGTAGCTGGAGAAGGCCATGGGAAGATAAGTCCACAAGCAGACTGGGTGGTCCTGCCCCTGTGGCACTGCTCATTGTAACCTTCACAGATTCTATTTTGAGGCATCTTTGTTCACTGTCAGCTCCTTTCCTTCATCAATATTTTATAGTCCTGGTATTTCCATTTCTGGGGGTTCTTCACTGCAAATTTCAGCTTAACTTCACAGCTTCACACATATCATCCTCTTTGAGGCACTATGGCTGGCCTTGGAGAACTTCTGAAATCTGTGTGGAAGCCTCCACAAACTCACAATTCACCCATTCTTTATGTTTATAAAGCCAGCACAACACAAATGAAACCAAAGTCTACATCCAGTTCTAGCAGTATGCTGGGCTTTCTGAATCATGGCTGCAGAGGCATCTTAATCCCCTCACAGCTGAACATTATAAAACAAATACTGGTAAACCAATGCATTCATGTCATTCTTCAGCAATGGGCCTTGAAGCTGTCTTCTCAAAGAAAAGTCTTTCACTTTTGCTGGCAAAGTGTTTCATCCTGCCTACAAGCACATGAGGTGTTGGAGGGAGCATCCATATGTAAAGCATGACAACAATGTAGCAAAGACAGCAGAGATTCAAACTACAATTAACTTTTGATCCTTTTCTATGTATTAGACTCTGTAGTACATGGTGGTTACTGCAAAAAAATGATATATAATTATTAAGGAAGAAACACCAGCATGATTCCTATTCTCATGGAACTGGCAGAACAATAAACACACACCTACACACACACACACACACACACAAACACACACATCCATACACACAGATGTATTTTTGAAGAAATAAAGGCATAAATGTATGACCACAAAATTCTGTAAGTTCCATCAACAGAAAGAAAATCCAAAGAGTATAAAATAAGTAACCTGATTTAGTTTAAGCCAAATAACTGAAAAAAGAAGAAAGTGGCAAAGACAATACATGTATTTCTTACTTTCCCATACTGACAAAGTATTATTTATTACAATGGGAACACTGGTAAAAATGCATCTGATTTGGGAAAGTGAAGGGAGCACAAATGAAAAATTACTGGTTCCACTGCAGAATATCTGTTGTAAGACATGTCAGTATAAGATTCACACACAAAGGCATGTATGTGTACAAAAATGACAGGAGAACTCCAAGAAGTGAATATCTCAATAAAAAATTCTTTGAAATGAAAAAACTGGAGAGTAACAGTAGTTTACAAAGTTAAGTGGATAGACCCTACCTGCCTGTCATAATTTAGTCACTGGCTTTGCAGACAGACTGCAGCTGAAAAGTTCATGAGTTCTTGCTTCTGTCCCCTTTCCTTTCACATTTGCCAGTGGACAGAGTCTCTTCATGATCTTTAACCAAAAGTAACCCTGGCCATTCAGTCTTGCAGCTGCTGCTTGAGATAACAGACAATTCATACTCTTCTCCTACCATTCTTTAAGCCAAATGTGTGCCACTACTAATTGAAAGTCTTTCTTCTGGATTTTAGAAACTATAAAAAAATTATAATCACACACTATCTTCTTTTGCTCTTTTCCTTCCCAACATGCTACATCTTCTGAAAACAGCCTTAGTCTTTTTGAAGACCCTTAGAAAGACTATTCAGTAGCACAACTTTCTTTTGTTTTTTTAGTTTTAATGAAGAAAGCTTTTAAAATATTTGTAAGTATAAAATTTAGAGGACAGGGCCGGAGGGTTAGCTCAGTGGTTCCAGTGCCTGCCTCGCAAGTGCAAGGACCTGAGTTCGATCCCTGGTAACCACATATAATGCTGGGTGTGGAGACACGCCCACCAACAATCAACACCGCATACCACAATGCCAGATGTGGTGGCTCACGCCTGTAATCCCAGCACTCGGGAGGTAGAGACAGGAGGATTGCTGAGTTCGCGGCAGCTTGCCTAAGCACCATAGTGAGCTCAGGGCCAGCCTGAACTACAAAGCGAGACCCTGTCTCCAAAAAGAAAAAAAAAAAAAAAATTTAGAGGACAATCACTGGATCCAGAATCTGGATCAATACCACAGCAAAAATACAGGATGCAAAGTGTACCAGTCATAGAATATTAGGAAATGAGTTGTCATCCACTAGCTACGTAGCCTTAATCAAGCGACATAATCATTCTTGGTCTCAATATAATGATGTACATAATTAGGCTAATACTCGTTTGAATTTCTGCAATTATGAGCAGGCCTATTATGAAGTTGTTATCAACTTCTGAGGCAAATAAGACAGAATACACTCACATGCAATAAGTTACATGAACCAGATTTATTAGCACAGACAATAAAAGCTGGTGCCGAGAAAAGCTGCCCAAAGCAAATGGAGTCTTCGCAGCACATACTCTGCTTACCCTATAGCCAAGGAACCCTAGAAAGCAGCCCTCTCCGTGTATTACCCTCTGGAGAAATATGGCACAGTGGCAAAAGAACTGAAGGGCATCTCATTTCTAGGTGGGGACAAGAACAGAGCCTAGTGTTTTTGCAGTCATGCTGCATTTGCAGTGCACCATACAGCTAGTATTCGGGAGAATTACAAGTAAGGAAGGAAGGGAACGGAAAGAGCCCAAGATCACCCAGAGAATTATCCTACAGTCATAAGTTTAATTAAGGGTGTATTTAGGTATGGTATTTAGAAACTTAACGTATTTAAAACCCGTATTTTTTATAGATCAATTTGTTTCTGCTTAATAATGTACAACATAAAAACTACCACTTACTAAATTCAAACTGTGGACACCAAACATTTTCTTAGGTATGTTGTAAGTTCATGGAATGTTCAGAAAATTTCATGCAATATTTACATTAATAAAATGCTTTGCAGAAGAGAATGCCTAATCAACAAGCTGCCTGTTCAAGGTCTTCTTGGTGACAAGTAAGAGAGTAAGGTTTGAATCTAAGCATCAGTGTTCAGAACCCATAATCATATCTGTTAAGATATAAAGTCAAGGTTGTAACAGTAAAATGTAATTAATAGTTAAGGATGCCTTTGTATTGTACACCTCTTCTTAGGGTCAATGTTGATGCCTGAAAAAGTTTCTAGAAAATTACTAAAGCACCCTTTTTCAGCTGAGGTGGATGAATAGGAATCTGCATTGTGGGGAAAAATTGAAGAGCAAGGACATGAGTGAGTGTCCAGGACATTCGTAAGAAGGATAAATATGCTGAATAGTCAGGGACAAGGTGAAGGCTTGGAGGTATCACTGAAAGCAAAGTGAACCAGATACCAAGAATTCCAGCTCTCCCATTACCATGCTATGTATCATCGCACATCATACACTGTATCCTTGTCTAAGAGAAGAAGGTGTCTCTAGAGGTCAAACTAAATTACATTATTCTGACAGTATGCAAAGACTATGCCATGTAGCAGCATTATTTATTTAAATACAGGAGCAAAGTAGCTACAGAGGCCACCAGCAATACTGTTTCATCATTGAATTTTTTAAATTGTTTACTGCTACATTTTATTTATATAATGATCATGTTCATCATACAGAAGTTGTAACTGTATATGATATATCTTGTTTCCTTTTCCCTTTCCCTTCCCCTTTCTTCAACCTCTCTTCCCCTCCTTATTTACAAAAGCTTTGTTTCCATTTTTCTTTTCTTTTTTTCCCTTTCCTTTTCCCTCCTCCTTAGTTTCCCTTCCCATTTTAACATTTTCTTCCTATTTCACAGTATCTATTATATATTATTTACACTTCACTTTCTCACATCAGAGAATCAATCAATACAATATTTACAGATGTGTGACTAATTCATTTTACTTAAAAATGTAGTCTCAAGATGCACTCATTTACATTTTATGTAGAAGCCCCCAAACACTCTGCCAAAAGACTGCTAGATTTAACTGCCAGATACAGGGTCAACACTTAAGAATTAATAGTCTCCCTGTACATGAATAACAGACTTACTGAGAGAGAAATTTGGGAAACAATTCCTTTCACAATAGCATCGGAAAAAAATTAAACACTTAGGAGTCCATCTAACAAAGGAAATAAAACAGCTCTACTTTGAAGACAATACTCTGACAAAAGAGATTGAACAGGATATTAGAAAATGGAAGGACATCCCTTGTTCCTGAGTAGGAAGAACCAATATAGTAAAAATAACCATCCTTCTAAAACTGCTATATAGATTCAATGCAATCCCAGAACTAGAGAAAACTCTACAAAAATTAACTTGGAACCAGAAGAGACCTAAAAGTGCAAAAACAACTCTAGGCAATAAAGACATGGCAAGGAGTATCACAACCCCCAACTCTAGACTACAAAATCAATGTGATAAAAACATGGTTACTGGTAAAGAAACAGACTCAAATATCAATAGAACAGATTGGAAGATGCAAAAACAACTCCAGACACACTCAGCCACTGCATCCTTAACAAAAAGCCAAACACCCCAAAAGAAAAGACAACCTCTTTAATACATGGTGCTGCAAAAACTGGGTGCTTTAATACATGGTGCTGCAAAAGATTAAAAATCAAAACCAGGCCTATACCTTTTAGCATGCACAAAACTGAAATTGAAGTGGATTAAACATCTAAATATTAAAACACAATGTGCATCCACATTTATAGCAGCTCAGTTTGGGATAGCTAAATCTTAGAAATAACCCAAATGCCCATCAACTCTAGACTGGATAAAGAAGATGTGTTTTTTTTTTATATAAAATGGAGTACTACTCTGCCATAAGGAATGATGAGACTGAATCATTTATACTTAAATGGACATACTTTCAGGACATATTCATAAGTGAAATAAAAAGGTCACAATGTGTAAATATCATATATTTTCTCTGGTATGAGAAACTGAAGTTATAAATGTGTTCTAGAATGCATGACTGACATGAAATAATGAATATTCAAAGGGATTAATGGGGTTTAGGAGTAAACTAAGAAAGAAAAACCTTATGTTAAAAAAAAAGGAAACAATGCTTGTGTATAGAGGAGTGGGGAGGACATAAGGTAGGCCAAGGAGAAAAATGAGAATGAAGTTGTGTCATATACTGGTACAAATTCTCAACGTGCAGTGTAATTGTGATGTGCATATATATAATATACCAATAAAATGTACCAATTTAAAAAACACTAAACTTACTTGAATATGAGTTACACAGAACTCTTGGAGACACTGGCATAGGGGAAAGACTTTATGAACAAAACATCAGTGATACAGGAAGTAGAACAAAAAAATCAACTCAGATTTCATCTTATTAAAAAGCTTCTGCACAGTGAGAAAAACTACCAACACAGCAAACAGACAAGCTACAATGTGGAAAAATTTTTTACCAGCTCTTCCTCATTTACCTAGAAATGACTTAGGTTTATCTTTCTTTACAGCAGAGTATCACACCATTGTATCAAAAATATCACTTCTTTATTCATTGATCAGTTAATGGGCATTTGAGCTGTTTCCAAGACTTAGCTATTATAAACTGTGCTGTTATAAACCTGGATGTGCATATACCGCTGTGATATATTTTAAATTCTTTCATAAAGATACCCAGAAGGGAAACAGCCAAGTCCAATGTAACACCTAGTTTGTTTGTTTGTTTGAGACAGGGTCTCACTTTGTAGTTCAGGCTGGCTCTGAGCTCACTATGTAGCCCAGGCAAGCACCTCGAACTAAGCAATCCTCCTGTCTCTGCCTCCCGAGTGCTGGGATTATAGGCATGAGCCACCATGCCCAGCACTGTGGTATGTGCTATTGATTGCTGGTAGGCGTAAGTCACCACTCCCAGCATTCTATGTGGTTACCGGGATTGAACTCAGGACCTTGTGCTTGCAAGGCAGGCGCCGGAACCACTGAGCTAAATCTCCGGCCCGTATCACTTAGTTTTAGTTCTTTGAGGGATCTCCACACTGATCTCCACAGTGGCTGCACAAGTCTACATTCTCACCAACAGAGGAGAAAGGTTCCTTTCTCCCCACAGCCCAGAGCCCTGCCAGCATTTGTTATTGTTTGACTTTTTTAAAAATTTTTTTCTTTACTGGTACATTGTATGTAATTGAGTCAGTCTCTTCAGAATTTTTACTAGCTCTAGTTAAGTCTATCATCCAGATTAATGAAATATAGTAGAACCTTTCCTAAGCTTGACTTGGTTGACCTCGTAAGAAGAGCCACTCTTTCCGGAGATGGA
The DNA here is from genome assembly GCA_004025085.1 of Thryonomys swinderianus. NCBI lineage: Eukaryota > Metazoa > Chordata > Mammalia > Rodentia > Thryonomyidae > Thryonomys > Thryonomys swinderianus. The sequence goes on along the minus strand of PVIC010003677.1, from coordinate 51,383 downwards.
ATCTCAGCAATGATTTTCTTTGAATTGAGAATTTGTACCAGTATATGACATGATTTAATTCTTTTTTTCCATTCCCCTACCTACCTCACAACTCCCTGCACCCTAAGTACATAAACTTTCCCTCTTTTTAAATTATCACGTATTTTTCTTACCCCTCATTACTCACACTTCACCCCATTTCCCTTAAAAGAATAATATAATGACACATGTGCACCCATGGATAGCAGCTCAGTTTGTGATAGCTCAATCTTGGAAACAACCCAAATGCCCATCAATTGGAGACTGGATAAAGAGGATGTGTTTTTTTCTATAAAATGGAATATTACTCCACCTTAAAGAATGCTAAATTTGAGCCATTTACAGTCAAATGTACCTACCTCCAGGGCATACTCATAAATGAAATAAATAGGTCACAGATGTGTAAATATATCTTTTCTTTGATATGAGAATCTCAGCAATGATTTAGCTGCATCTCTCAAATGACCAGTAATGTGGAACATTTTTTCATATATTTATTTGCTTTTTGTACTTCTTCATCCCAGAAATGTATTCATTTCAGATGCCCATTTTTTTTTTTTTTTTTTGCTTTTTGGAGACAGGGTCTTGCTTTGTAGTTCAGGCTGGCCCTGAGCTCACTATGGTGCCCAGGCAAGCCACTGTGAACTCAGCAATCCTCCCGTCTCTGCCTCCCGAGTGCTGGGATTACAGGTGTGAGCCACCACGCCCAGCATTATATGTGGTAACCGGGGATCGAACTCAGGTCCTTATGCTTGCGAGGCAGGCGCCGGAACCACTGAGCTAACCCTCCGGCCCCAGATGCCCATTTTTTGATTAGGTATTTAGAGAGATTCTTTTGACTTTTTAGTTCTTTGTCTAAGAAACATCTGGAAAAAAATTATTCATAGTCTCTTCACTCTGTTGCTGACTTCTTTTTCTGGGAAAAGCTTTTAATAAAATCCCAGTTTTTGATTCTTTGTATTATTTCCTGGGAGACTGGGGTCTTGTTCAGAAAGCTACTATGATAAAATCTGCATGGTATTGGAAAAAAAAAAGGCCTTAGGATCAATACAACAGATTGGAAGGTACAGAAAAAACTGCAAACACACTCACCCACCTCATCCTCAACAAAGGGTCCAAACACCTTTGCTGGAAGAAATGTACCCTCTTTAATAAAATGATTCTGGAAAAAAATGGCTTTCCACTTTCAGAGACTAATACTAGACCCATGTCTCTCACCATGCACTACATTAAAATGACAGCAGAGCAAGGATCAAAATATTAAAACCAAAAAATAGATCTGCTGGAATAAAGAACAGGTAGAGCTATCAAAAGCACTGGTAAAGACAGTCTTTTCATCATATTGATAGGATTGTTTTAAATTGAATTTTTCATTAAGTGTAATTATTGGACAGTTTTACATAATTCAAGAAAACTAAATAGAAGTCATTTTAACATGGACAGGGGAATTTAGTACCTGAGTGCCACTAGACAGTTTTTCACTGTAAAGCTGAAATCCTGAATGAAAGGAACAATTTCTAAATTATTTTTCTGGTACAAAATTTTATTCCTGATCTAATTTTAACTAAAGTAATAAACTTTTGCAAACAAGTTAATGCCATCTATTTAACCATTTTGGCAGCATGCCTTAAATCCACTGCATTCAGGGAAAAAAAAACTTTAAAGATAAACAGCTGGTGACATTATGTAGAAAAATCTACTATCAACAGACAAGAAGCCTCTGGAGATTGTTTCTTTCTAAAGGCACGTGGCTAAGTGGTAGCTAAAAGTTCCAAAGCTTAGCTTCCGTGACTTTCTGTGTAGGAAACTTTCCACTAATAGTTATTAGTGCCCTCTAGACATCTGTTTTCCAGAAAAAAATATATAAACCATGGAGACATTAAATCTAATTACTATGATTTCTATTTCTGGGGCAAGTTCTTTTCATAATTATGCCTTAGCTCAAAAGTGGTATATTTCAAGTGCTGGCTCTATCATTCATTAAAATGACTAGATTTATAACCCACAAGCTCATTAACTATAGAAGGCTAGGAGGACTTTAACCAAAAACTCTGCTACATGAACTTCTCACTGAAGTAATGATAATGTTTGGCTACAAAATAACCCACTTTGTACTCAGAGTCCTAGATTCAGACCCTTGGGCCAAGAGGACAGTACTTGTCTACAGTACCAGAAAGAGGATGCAACAGCTCTGCGTGGAGTGACCATTAGATAATGGAAGGGTTCTTTTTTTAATTTTTAAGGGTATATGTAATTAAAATGTGATAGTGGAAATCACAGCAGAATAAAACACTAGAAACCACAGTGGATGGGCATGAAAAATAGCAGGAACACACATTCGTAGAAGGAAGAGAGTTTAAAGAACATAAAACAAATGATAAATTTGTTAAATATGTGTGGTGATTATGGAGACCATCTATCTTTTGTCTAAGCTTTCCAATATACTTATAATAGTTTATAATTGTTTAAAAAGAATTTTTAAAACATGTCATCTCTCCTTTTGAATAATAATTAGGATACCAACTAGTACTGCCTGGCTCACCCTCTGATATCATGCACTCCAGAAGAATTCAGTAATGCTTTCTCATGCTTTGCTGTATCACTTACGCCCTCCTTCCCTGCAAGACCTCCAGGGAAGGACCACCATTTTCCTGGCTTCTTACAGTCTCCCCCACAGAGTCTCGCTCAGAGCCTGCCACACAGAAGTGCTCCCTGCACGTAGCACAGTGGCCTTCTATCTATTCCCATCATTAGGCTGAGAATTTTTGTGAGAGATGGCTCAGTCTCCATCAGTAGAACAGAAAGTGCACTTTAATTTAGCAGATCATAAAGTACTCTGCAAAAACAAGAGAGAAATGAGGCTTTGGCAGCAGGCAGGACATGTTTGTAATTTACGATGCACTTCCAACCAAAATTTACTCCCAGGAGTTAACAAATGGCAAGAAAGCCAACAAATCACCACTCACACAATAGGTCCTGCCCAGCTCAGAGCAGACACTGTTAATCTACTGCCTTTCACTCCATTCTGGAGTGTAATCTGGTAAATTAGCAAGAAAATCGGACCTACAGTTCATTACAGCTGCATACAATTAACTAAAATAATGCATATACTATGTTTCACTTACACAATTCAATACGTTTATTTTCACTGGTTGATTTTTACCTCTTCTTATTGATTCAACATCATTTCAGGACCAAGATAAATTGATAACTTAGCAAATGCATCCAATGGTTTGCTTGTATTCTTCCTACAGAGGGCTTTCTTGAACTTTCTTTGAGTTATTAAAGGACCAAAAGAAATAAACTCTACTCCCCAGTATGTCAGTGTACAAAAAACATTCTTCTTTATGAATAACTCTTTTAAAATCCCCTAGGGTTTTCATAATATTTTTAAAAGACTACAAATTTAAAAAGGAAGAATAAGAGATTCTAGGGTAGCTGAAGAATCAATTCCAAGACTAGTGACAAAATATGTAAGGATTGTCCCTTATTCTCAAGCCTAAAACATTCACAACTATGGATTTAGGTCCAGGATTCTGACAGCAAGAAGATTTGGCTTCTACAAAGTTGGCTTTTTCTCATATTCACTCCTGAGAGAAAATATTGTTAAAATTTTTGTTGTAAAGTAGACATAATACCAAAGAAAAAGTCAAAATTAAAATGTTATCCCATTAATTTTCAAAAGGCCATGTATAAAGACAATTGGCAAATTTATTTTGTTCTCATAATTTCTTTATAAACTTAAAAACTATGAAGATTTCCAAGAGTTTTTGTTTATGGGACTGTTCTGTATTCATATTTACCAGATCTGAAAATGAAACTAAAGCACGTTAAAGTTATTAATTCATTTTGAAATAAGTTATGAAACATGTTAACATAGATATGTTGATAAAAACAATGTAACATCTAAAAATAATTTAGACTTGCATCAGAGTTGATCATTTTTTCAAAATTTTTAATGTCTGACTTGAGAGAAAACAGAATTCTCACATTTTCTTCTGAATTGTATCTATTGTGATGTTATCTTTTTTGCAAATAAATGTGATTTAAAAAGAAAAACAAAGCACATCTGTATAGGGGGTGGGGAGTTGTGAGGTGGGTAGATATATGGGTAAATATGAGAATTAACTTGTATCATATACTGGTACAAATTCTGCAATGTCAAGTGTGATTGTGAGCTGTGCATAAAATGTACCAATGAAAAATTCAATTTTTTTTTAAAAAAAGAAATTCAATCTCACACATAAAGAGGCAAAAAAAGGACACTAAGTTTAAAAAAAAGCAGCTACTTCAAGTTGTAATTGGATAACTATTATCCTTCACTCCACAGAAGTGTTTCATGTAGAGTTCCCACTGTGTAATACAGAGCATGTAAAAGATGTGTACTAAGTAGAGACTCATTAAAATTAATTTTACTATGCTTTGAACCTATAGTTTATGCATCTTTAAGATGAAATTTAACTATGCATGTGTGATAATGAAGAATACAACAGTATATCAATATATACTATACTATATATAGTATAATCAATGCCTTGCTGTTTTTGTGAAAACATTTCTGACCTGTTGACCCTTGAAAGGACCTCATGGATTCCTAGCTGTTCCTGGGTTCCATTCTGAGAACTATTGCCTTAGAATTTACCACACATAAAATTTTTTTTTTTTTTGAGACAGGGTCTCACTTTGTAGTTCAGGCTGGCCTTGAGCTCACTATGTAGCCCAGGCAAGCCTGGAACTCAGCAATCCTCCTGTCTCTGCCTCCCGAGTGCTGGGATTACAGGCGTGAGCCACCACGCCTGGCACTGTGGTATGTGGTATTGACTGCTTGTGGGCATGAGTCTCCATGCCCAGCATTGTATGTGGTTTCCGGGGATTGAACTCAGGACCTTGTGCTTGCGAGGCAGGCGCTGGAACCACTGAGCTAACCCTCCAGCCCTACCACACATAAAATTCTATATCCCATGTGTTTCTTTAAGATTACATATAAAATGTTTAATCTCTATGCAACTTTTTCCTATAGAAATATTTTTTGCTTAGTAATATGTTTTTCTCCAAGAACAAAATGCACTTTCAGAGTGCCCACCTCTCCTGCTACTAACTACTATATGCTGTCATGGATATAACCAACAGAACTACTTAGGCTTTTTACACATGAAGAAATTGAGCTCAAAGGGGAAAATTGACTAGAATGAGGACCTAACATTAAGACCTCTGGTTATCAGCCAAGGCACGTTTTACACTTGTATATGTGTCTATCCAACTGTATGATTCCTGTTTATTCATTTCCACTCTTTCTACATAATCCTTCTTTTAATCATAGATAGAAATGCTTCTTGTATGTTGCTAGTTCAAACTAAAACATCTTTAAAATATTATCTAAGTGGTTTGATTACATTTAAAAGCTGTGTTCTAGCCAAAAGCAATTAAAAATGATACAAAATAAATCTTTGAACAAAGAAGTTTAAGGGGAAAACAGAATGTATGTAACTTTTAATTATCTTTGCATGAATGTGAAGTTTTCCCAGAGGACAAAATATTCTTTAAACGTGAATAATTGCAGTGCAAAGACACTGTGTTCATTCTCACCTCTGTCTCTGAAGACAGCATTTACTCGACTATTCAGAGGCCATAACCTTGGTAAATTAAATGTAATAAATAAGAATTTATTTAAATACATCAGCAAATACAAGAAGAAATAGGCAATTGATATTTTCAGGTTTACTAACCTAGCTGTACCATATTGCAGATGCTACTTGATCCCCTATGAGTGAACCACAGCAAATATCCTCCTAAGCTGGATAAAAGTATTACCTTAACCCTCAGCACAAAGGAAGGAAGATGGGAGGTAACGTGACCATCAAACGTTGGATAACAGCTTTTAAACTGTTCCCACCTGAAAGATATGCTGTCTTTAGCTATTAAAATCTGGTCAATATTCCCCTTGTCACTCGTTTAACTGCTATTTAGAGCTTGCTAACTGAATTGAAAGGATCCTTTTTTGTAAAGGAAAAAAGGACATACTGTGTTTCTTTCACAATATAAATTTCTTTTAAATACCTATGTCTAGTGTTGGAAACTGGCTTATAACTTATTTAAAATAGAGATAGTTAGAAAGACATCATATTGCTTCTAGAAATTCAGTACCAAATATCCCAATAGAAATGAATCTTGTAAAGCTGAATTTATTAATAGAATTAAAAGGACAATTTTCATACTTGTGCTTAAGAATTAGGTCTTTGGCCGGAGGGTTAGCTCAGTGGTTCCAGTGCCTGCCTCGCAAGCGCAAGGTCCTGAGTTCGATCCCCAGTAACCACACACAGTGTTGGGCGTGGAGACTCACGCCCACCAACAATCAATACCGCATACCACAGTGCCGGGTGTGGTGGCTCATGCCTGTAATCCCAGCACTCAGGAGGCAGAGACAGGAGGATTGCTGAGTTCCAAGCTTGCCTGGGCTACATAGTGAGTTTAGAGCCAGCCCGAACTACAAAGCAAGACCCTGTCTCAAAAAAAAAAAAAAAATCTCTTATTTCTTCCTTTATCCTATTTAGATGACTGGGGGGTGGTGTCCAGTAAAAGTGAAAAGATAGCCGGGCGTGGTGGCTCCCGCCTGTCATCCCAGTGCTCAGGAGGCAGAGACAGGAGGATTGCTGAGTTCCAAGCTTGCCTGGGCTACATAGTGAGTTTAGAGCCAGCCCGAACTACAAAGCGAGACTGTCTCAAAAAAAAAAAAAAAAATTAGGTCTTAATTTTTTTAGTTGTATAATACAAATATAAAAATGGCTTCTTGCTTATACCAGCAGTATACAATTAGTACACAGTTCTGTTTTATATTCCAACAGAGAATTATAAATTTTCTGTCAATTATTCATGATCTTTAATTGTCAAATTTAGTGAGAACCATAGAGTAGATATTTTTTTTTGCTTTGATACATAGTCATATTAGCAAGGTGTCTATGGCTGTGGGTTCAATAAACCATAAAGCATTGAGATTGTAACCACTTTAAATTTTTAACAAATTGAAACTCATTGTTTGTGTTATTTACTGTAAATTATAGGGAAGATTCCAGCCTCCCCCTGAAACACTGAGCCAAATACTCTTTCTTTTGATCACCCAATATTCTATAACCTACAGAAAAAACTGAAACAGAAAACATCACTTCCAGACCTGAAAGACAGGTGAGAAATTCTTTCTCACTGTAAGTAGGGGCTTAGAAGCACTTGGATAAATGGTAAGAATAAAACCAATTCTAAACATCAATTCTTCCAGGCCAAATTCATTTCAGTGGTTTGTTGACCCCGGAGGAACAGATCACTAGCAGGTAACTTCCAATGAGCCATGCTACAATAATCAACCAATGTCAAGTCCAATGATCCCAAAGGCAAAATGAACACTCCAAGTCTCAAAAAGAACTGGCTGGGACAAGCAGAAATGTTCTAATATTCAGTTTCACTGAATGTAAAGTGGGACTGTCACCTTGGAAAACTTATTTAATATCAAATAAATATAAAATTATAAGTGGAAAAGAGAATGAAGGATGGACAATTATGTTAAACACTAAATCTTTGGCTCAATGATCACTCAGCTATTAAAATAGAAGTATTTGGAAAAAACTGGTTCAAATAAGTGGATATCTGAAAGGAAAAAGATTATATACATTAGTTGTATGTTGTATATACATTCCAGAATATTGAGACTAATAGATAACAGTCCCATTTATTAAGCATTTTCTATAAGCTTAATTTGTTCTTCTGGTGTTTAATGGACTCTACAGCAAGGAAAATTTCAAATGTTCTATGTATTGTAGATAATTAAGGGTAAAGATAAGATAATTAATGACTAAAAATCACTGCTAAAAAAATGTTCTCAAGTGCCGGGCATGGTGGCTTACATCTGTAATCCCAGCGCTTGGGAGGCAGAGACAGGAGGACTGCTGAGTTTGAGGCTTGCCTGGACTACATAGTGAGCTCAGGGCCAGCCTGAACTGCAAAGCAAGACCCTGTCTCAAAAAAAAAAAAAAAATGTTCTCAAGTTTTCAAGACTCCACAGTCAGAATCCAGTGACTGATTTACTAATATAAATTCATTTTTCTGAAGGGCATCAGAATTTTTACTTATGTACATACTTTTAAATATATCCATACTTGTCATTATATATCTATATATTCTTTTTTTTTTTTTTTTGAGACAGGGTCTCGCTTTGTAGTTCAGGCTGGCCCTGAGCTCACTATGGCAAGCCTCGAACTCAGCAATCCTCCTGTCTCTGCCTCCTGAGTGCTGGGATTACAGGCGTGAGCCACCACGCCCAGCTATATATTCATATATACATACATATTTATGTGAAAATATACATACAAATATAGACATGCATAAAAGCATATCAACAGAAACATACACACAAAACATTCTGCAAATCTTCCCATTTGCTGCAGTAGTTCAGTTCCCTAGGTCAGAGGACAAGAAATTGGGCCACAGCTCCTTTTCATTAAAATTTCACTCATGCTAATATATTTCACTCATGCTAAATATGATTGTATCCTTTTCATACAAACTGCAAACTTGAAAATAAAAACTAGATCCCCAGCACCAGATCCCAGTATCGACCATAGTGAGTACTCATCACCAAAGAGTTAACAATGTCTGAAGAAATTTCAAAGATGTTTCTATAAATACAAGAATAAAAGATTTCAGTAAAAGGACAGTGGGATGAATATGGATATGTCTCTGTAACACTAAACATCGATTCTTGATGACTTATATTACCAGAAAAAACATAAAGATATAAGCACAGAGAGAACTAGATGGATCCACTGCTTTCTGCCAAAGGAAACTAGACCAGAGCTAAATTACATTTTCAAAGTAAGGTAGTGCTATGACTCTTTTAAACAACTTGAAGAAACATAAACTTTAGGAATAGTGAGTAAAAAAATCTGAAGTCATACACTTTCTTAAGCCTTGTTCTGTAAGAAAGTCTGTGAAATAGCACAGAAAGCCTAATAAGGCAAGCATTGGAACTAAGGTGGGAAGACTTTGAAAAATCAATTCTCAGGTCCACGAAGTTCACTAATAATTTTTTTCTGTAATCTTAATCAGTTTAACAATATTAATTCTGACATTCATTGTTAGTAGAGAAGATGTATCAATATTAGTAGACATGTCGATCCCTAGATTAAATTGGATGAACTTAAAGTATTAATAAATTTAAATTAAAAATGATTATAGATGTAAAAATAATCACAGGTCTCTGGTTCCACTGAAAGGACTGTAGGAGACTTTGTTGTAATGTATGTTCAAATTATTCAGAAAATTATACTAATATTCAAAATTATACTTTAAAATGTTATGTAACACTGTATTTGATTTCACAAAAAACACATCTTATCAAAAATTTAAATAGGGTAACATCCTAAAGCCCTTTTCACTTTCATTTAAAAGTGAAATGGAAAGACTGTTCAAATTTATCTCCCAGTTGACATCAGTATCAAAGGAAATCAAATGTGCCCCTATCAAGTTCAGCAATAAGGAATCTTTCAAAATGTACAGAATGAAACCTATTTGGTACTTTACATTCTACTAAGTTCTTAAGTGAATAGGATTATAAATGTGTACTGAGGAAAAATGATTGAAGAAATGCAAAAAGTAATATTAAATCATATTGCGTATAGCCTATATAAATACTAACTTTGTATCCAACTTGGAACAATAATGTTAACACTAGACATTTTGAAAATAGACTATGAACAAAAATTATGACTATTTTAGTGTCTTAAACTAGACAAATTGAAGACAATACAAAAATAATATTTTAACAAATTTCTATCTGAAAGAGACTATAAACTCAAAATGCTACTTTCTCAAAAGTTTACATAACCTACAACTGAGAAGTTGTAGGTTAGTTGTTGAGTAAAAGAAAAATTAGTAATAAATACAACGCCCTGAAAAAAGAGACTAGTTTTCCTCTTCAGTTATCTGTAAGACATTATTAAAACCCTGATTATATGTTTGTCTGCAACAATAAATGTCATACACAATTCAAATTGAAAATTCCAAATCACCTAGAATCCCAATGTAGTTCTGAGCAAAGAGCAAAGAAAGCAGGATCATAATTTCAGACTTTTGGGGACTGTGTCTGGTTCCTGGTCTCTTCCTATCCAGCTCCTTCTAACCCCCAGTCTGAATCTCTATCAATGTTGGAAGGTAAATAATATCTGATTTTTAATATTAGCCAAAAACCGTAATTTATTTTATATGAAAAAACAAATCTAAATAAACTACAGAGCCAAAAAAGAAAGAAATCAACATGTTTTTAACTTGTACAAATTCCCCATGATGAATGTAATCGGTATGTACTGCAAACACATAGTAATGAAATGTTTTAAAAATCCAAACTTTGCCGGGCATGGTGGCTCATGCCTGTAATCCCAGCACTTGGGAGACAGAGACAGGAGGATTGCTGAGTTTCAGGCTTGCCTGGGCTACATAGTGAGCTCAGAGCCAACCTGAACTACAAAGTGAGACCCTGTCTCAAAAAAAAAAAAAAAAAGACTTCTGACAATTTCTTACCTGATGAAATTATAGTGCTGAGTACTGCACCTTTAAAGAACTCTGAATCAGAATTTTTAAATGGAGAAACATTTATACTAAAGGTCAAGTGTGCCACAGTGAAGCTAGATGATTAGACAGGGAAGCTACACCATCATTCATTATAAAGGAGTCTGGTGTGGTTTTCTTCAGTTTCAGAAGTAAATGTAATCTATGAATCTTAAAGTACTAAAAGATCAGTTAATAGCACTATTTTATAGGAAATAAATCCTGTTTAACTTAATGTCAAAGTTATATGTAAATTAAGCGAATACAGGATATTCTCTATGTTCCATCAAATGATAGCTGGTATTTCTCTTTGGTTTTCAAGGTTGTCCAGAATTTACATGCAAATATTCATAGGGAAGGGGACCACCTGAAGAAAGATGTAGCATGTCCAGCAAACAGCTTTCTAAGTCACTCTGGTAAAGAGCACATTTATTTAGCCCTGGGTTTCTCCTGCTATGAAAACCAGCATCACTGACACTCATGGGCTAAACCACAGTTTGAATTTCTGTGCTGTAGAATTCCTCTGACACTGAGAGACTACATTGCCATTTGTGGCTAAATCTTTTGACATTTGAAGATTTTATGAAGACTTCCAAATTTATAATAAATACTGACCTATCAAAAATAAACCTATTTTTAGATATTTCAAATGGGAAAAATTGTAAAGAAAAGTATGTACATGGAAGCAGTAAAAAGTAAAGGAAATGCCTAACCAGTTCTTTTTTTTTCCTTCAACGGTGATAATTTAAGAAAGGTTAGTGTTACTTTGCTTTTAAATTTAGTTTCCAATATACAATACCAGCATGTGGCTATAGTACAATCTTGTCGACAGCTGTAAACTCAAAGGTTTACAAAGTCACACAGTTCAGTAAAAAGGAAAAGTGAGTCCAGTTGGAAAAAAAATCTGGTTCAACATTTTCGTAATCTACCTTTTGATAGAGAAGCAGTAAGGATAATAATATATGTGCTGTATAATATTAGTGATAATTGGCAATTAACACTGTCAGAAACAAGAGTCAATGACACAGATCTAATTTTTCTAATATTTTTAATTTTTTACATTTTGTAAATGTTTCTAATCATTATCAAAGTAAAGTGAATCTTAAACTACCTTTAGGTCACAGACTTGGTCTGGAAAATGGGGAAAATATCACAAAGCTTGAAGTTTTACAATACCCCACCATGGTCCTGTCTTTTATCTATTTCATTCTTGGATTTTTCCAGGTTGTGTGTACAATAAAGACACAGAAAGAGAAGAAAGGAGGGCTACAAAGAAGATGCTGCAGGAAAGGAGACAGAAAAGACACATTTTGCAAACAGCTCTGTGCACTTGCATGCTGGAAACAAACTTGCTGTTAACTGATTTTATGATATTATAGAAAGCACTAACAATCACTTTGCCAGGTGTAGCCTCTGTTTGAGTTAATGGATATACGATTAAAGTCTAAAGTCTCTTGTCCTCTAAAGATTTAGAGTGGACCCAGGCAAAGTCTTTCACACTTTCTAGTGTCTCATACACCAAGTTTCATATTGGAATAGATTCTTAGAAGATGGTGGCAAAAACTGTAAGCACTTACACAGGTCCTACATAGAAACATAACTGACAAGCAATGTCAACCTGAGTCAGAGAGTTGAGAGTTTACATCAGAAAGTAGGATCCAAAGTATTAATTTTGAATCTTGTGATTTCAAAATTACCTAAATCAGGATTGATGACTCATGAGTAATAATTATTCATGATTATTTTTCTCTCTACACTTCCTAATGAACTGTGAATGTATTTGTCAAAAAATATCTACCTCCCATTTTTTTATTTGATGGGGGAAAATATGGTAGAATTACAAAATATTATCAAAAGTGCCAGTATTTATTTCAAACTCCTGCGAAGTTCAGTCGTGATGCATACACACTAGGCTGAAATAAAATTAAGCCAAGTAAATTGTACAAGTGAGAGCTGTGTTCTCAAATACTTTTTAACAAGGTAGTCATTTCTTTCATGTTTCTCTTCAGAATGGGATTAAAATAGGAAAAGATAGTAAGTTCATAAGGCTTGTCAAACTTTCTAAGTCCTATATTACAGGTATATGAGATATGGGGTCCTGTCCCTACTGTCACTGCAAAACGACTGACTACAGCAAGAAATGTCAGAATTTCAAATAAAAGAAAAATTCAGAAATGATAAAAAAGAAAATGTCTCATTACATACAATTTTTAGCATGTACTGGCAGCTACACAACCTTTAAGAAAAAATACAGCTCTTTCAATGGCCATCGTCTACATGAAAACTCTTCTGAATGTAGTTTCTGGATGTGCCATGTAAATAAATTTTCAAAATATTTACCAAAGAAAAATTCTCATAATTTTATAACAAGATTTTGTTTCTCAAATAAGTGTTCTTAAAGATTCTGATTTTAAATCTCCACATGTATATATATTTTTAAAAAACAAAAATTCTGCTGAAAATGTAACTCAGTGGCACCATGCCTGCCTGGCAAGAGTAAGGTCCTAAGATTGATCCCAGAGGCCCAACAAAAAAAATAAAATTAAAATTTTATTATCTGTAGCCAGGCGTGGTGGCACACGTCTGTCATCCCAGCACTTGGGAGGCAGAGACAGGAGGATTCCTGAGTTCGAGGCTTGCCTGGACTATGTAATGAGCTCAGAGCCAGCCTGAACTACAAAGCGAGACCCTGTCTCAAAAAAAAAATTTATTATCTGTAATAACTGCTCATAAACTTAGGAGAAAATACTATCTAATGACTTTATTTTATTTGCTAACAAGTCAAGAATGATTTGTAATTTATTCATTACTTATGAGTATTAAATGAGTTTAGTTTAAGATTTGTGAAATAAGTTATTCAACTATAAGATTATGCAGTGCCTCAAGCAACATTCATGAAGCATTTTCTAAATTAAAGCAAATTTAAATTTCCCTAAGTTTGAATTTCACAAGAAATATATTTTCATACCATTCAACTTCACATTTATTAGTAATCATATTTAAAAGAAAAGCAGTAACTTATAGGGAAAAGATGGTCACTCTTGTTAAATTCAAGTACTTAAAAAAAAGTGTTCTTATGATGTTTGCTCAGATGAAAGTTTTAAAAGTCAGTGAAATTTCTATCTGATATTAGAAACTCGTCGCTCGTTTGCTTTTCCCTCAAGACTCAGAAACCAACTACCCTGCTGTTGTCAAAAATCTCAAAACTCTCTAAATAATGTTCTATCTGGATTCCACTGGAAGGATTTCTGTGTAGGTTGCACAACAACTATATCTCTGAAAGAACCATTAGGCTAAAAGAGCTGTCAAGCCAGAGGGAAGATAAATCATTTATCTTTCAGGCCTAAAGAAAATCAGTCCAGCTATTGCAAAGAGAGGAAAAAAAAGATGATGAAGAAACATATTTCATTTATCATTTATGGCAATTCATCGCTAAAACCACTATCACCATCCTTTGAGAATCTTTTCATTAAAAATGCATAATATCTAAACTTTGGAAACTGTTCCCAAATCCTATACTCTTTCCAAATTGTCTTATGACCTGATAAAATATAATCTATAAAACATCACATTAGTATATCTTGGTATTAAAATTATGTCTTTATCATAACAAGACAATTAATAAAATGATTATAGAGAAATACCAAAAAAGTTACCAAATGAATGCAAGATTAGTTTTAGCATTAAAAAGAATCACATGCGCTGAAGTGTACCTTTAATTATTCAGAAGACCCCCCCACCCAAATTTAAAGATCCAGTTCAAAAATCTCATGTGAAATGAAGAGATACTTTCCAGATGAAGAAGTAAAAGCAGCCAACAAGTATATGAAGAAATGCTCAACATCTCTGGTCATTCCCGAGATCAAGATGAAAACAACACTGAGATTTCATCTCACGCCACAAAGAATAGTTGCTATGTCAAAATTAGCCAGCAATGGGGCCAGAGGGTTAGCTCAGTGGTTCTGGTGCCTGCCTTGAAAGCTCAAGGTCCTGAGTTCGATCCCCGGTAGCCACATACAATGCTGGGCATGCTGACTCACGCCCACCAGCAATCAATACCACATACCACAGTGCCAGACGTGGTGGCTCACGCCTGTCATCCCAGCACTTGGGAGGCAGAGACAGGAGGATTGCTAAGTTCGAGGCTTGCCTGAACTACATAGTGAGCTCAGAGCCAACCTGAACTACAAAGCGAGACTCTGTCTCAAAAAAAAAAAAAAAAAAAAAAAAAAAAAAAAAAAAAAAAAAAAAAAAAAAAAAAAAAAAATTAGCCAACAATGAATGCTGATGAGGCTGTGGGAGAAAGGAAGCTTTCTCCACTCTTGGTGGGAATATAGACTAGTACAACTGCTATGGAGATCAGTGTGGAAATTCTTCAAAAAATAGGATTGGAGCTCTAATTTCACACTGCTATTCTCCTGCCAGGGATATACACAAAAGAATTACAAGATTCATATCACAGTGACATATGTGCTCACATACTCATAGCAGGTCTGTTTGTGATAGTTAAATCTTGGAAACAACCCAAATGCCCATCAACTGGTAACTGGATAAAGATGTATTTTTTAATGGAGTATTACTCTGCTATAAAGAATAGTAAGCTTGAGTCATTTATACTCTAATAGACCTGCCTTGAGGACATACTCATAATTGAAATAGGTCACAGATGTGTAAATACTATATCATTTTCTGATTTGAGAAGCTGAAAATTTAAATGAGTCCTAGAATGTATCATCGATATTGTAAAATAAAAAGTATCAAAGGGAAATGAGGACTAGGGATAGGTAACAGGGGAAAGAAAAAAAATGATGGTTAAAAAAGAAAAAGGAAACAAAGCTTATGTATATAGGAGGTGGAAGTTGTAAGGTGAGTAGGGCAATGGGAAACAAATGAGAATTAAGTCATGTCATATACTGGTACAAATTCTCAGTGTTGAGTCTGATCATTATGTGAATATAAAATGTACCTATTTCACAATAAAACATTTTCATTTATTGAAAGTCACTATTAAAGTCTCCAGCTACATTAATCTAATTTCTTATATATGTATAAGGTTAATTTATAACGAGTATATGTCATAACTTTTTACAGTCCTTTTGCTTAGGAAGCATAGGTTGAGAAATTTGCTATGAACTGTCTTATACATTTCCATTACTGATATGCAGTGTATTCCTGGGTATTAACATAAATTACTATTTCTTAAGTAAATTCTACTTTATAACAGTGTTTGATAAATCTCTCAGCCACTTACTAATAGTAGCTCAAGAATTTTGCTAAATATATACTGGTGAAAATATAGTTTTACTTCTACATTAGCTTTAGAGTTATTAAAGCAAATTAGCTCAGACAATAATCTATCTTTTACTATATCATGGAGTACCTTAAATGTCAGTGTAATGCTTTGTTCTTCAAAAAAAATATAAAACTCAGTAGTAAATTCACTATGTATTAATTCCTAAGCAAAAGTAATAATAAATTCCCTAATTATTTGTGGGAATTTGTTCATGTGAATTCAACTACTGTCCATCTTGTTTTATAGCTACATGAATATAAATGTCAAACCATGGTGTGTCAGAGCTGACAGGAAGAACTTTAGTATTAAATTCTAAAACCTCTCAGCAGTACATTATGAAACTCAAAGCCAGATACATAAATATTACACATAAAGTATTTCACTCTGCATAGCATATTAATATTAATCAACTGGCTTATGTACCTGTAACAGGGATTGCATTTGTATTATTTAATGTGTCGATAATGATAATGTGCTTGTGCATATGTACCTTTAAACAGAGTATTCATTAATATGCATTTCAAACAACCATGTTTAATGAGATTCTGGGAAAAGAATCTCATAATTCTTTATATCTGTGTATACAAATTTCATCAATTCTAGGTACTGATTAAAGTATCTGCTTAAACTCATTAAAATTCAAGAGTATCATTAACCCTAATGGTCATCCCTGAAAATATGGTTGTTAATATCATGACCATCAGCATTAGCATATTAAAGACACTTCCCTGAGGCTTGACTTGATTTTATCTTAAAATGCAAAAGTATCTAATATGATCTGAATATGATTTATATCAATGATGCTTGAAATAGCAAAAGAAAAAAACCTATTTTCTCCAATGTAGAGGTATTTGAGAAAATTCTATGCTCAAGTATTCATGTAATGCAGTAACAAAAAATTTTTCATGCATATAAAAATGAAAAATCCAAGATAACATTAAATAGAATAAAATTAGACAGTGGACATATTCTAAAAGATCAACAAAAGTTACCCCCCAAAATGCAAAACTTTTATTTTCAAGAAAAAAATAGAAGAAAATGTTTTTCAAACTCTTAATGCCAGTTATCATAGCCAATATAATTATTTTTTCTAGAACAAACTAAAATAATCTACTGCTGAACCTCAAACTATCAGAAAAAAGAGGAGCAAGACAAACCCAAAGCTCGTTCTAGGGAGGAAATTACAAGAATCAAAGCAGAGTGGCTCACGTCTGTAATCCCAGCACTCGGGAAGCAGAGACAGGAGGATTGCTGAGTTCGCAGCGGCTTGCCTGGGCACCATAGTGAGCTCAGGGCCAGCCTGAACTACAAAGCGAGACCCTGTCTCCAAAAAGCAAAAAAAAAAAAAAAAAAAAAAAAAAAGAATCAAAGCAGAAATTAATGCAATGGAGACAAAGAGAAAGATACAAAGAATCAATGAATCCAAGAGTTGGTACTTTGAAAGGATAAATAAAATCAACAGACCCTTAGCCAACCTTAACAAAGGAAGAAAAGGACTCAAATCCATGCTATTAGGAATTCCATGACCACATATCCAGTGGAAGTAAAAAGGATAATAAACACATATTTTGAAAATTTGTACTCCAAAAAGATGGAAAATATAGAAGAAATGTATAGATTCCTAGACTCATATGAACTTCCAAAGCTGAATGAAGATGATATAAAAATGTTAAACAACCCGTTATCCATCTGTGAAATTGAAAATGTAATAAAAAACATACCAACAAAGAAAAGGCCTGGTTCTGATGGCTTCACTGTTGAATTCTACAAAAATTTTAAAGAAGAGTTAAGGCCACTATTTTTCAAACTCTTAATGAAATCAAAGGGAAGCAGTACTCCCAAATTCATTCACTGAAGCAACCATGACCTTGATTACAAGAGCAGAGAAAGATCCAACCAAAAAAGAAAACTACAGGCCAATCTCTCTAATGAACACTGATGCAAAAATCTTCAATAAAATATTGGTGAACAGAATATAGAGAGATATCAAAAAAAATCACACACCCTGATCAAATGGAATATTTCCCAGGTGTGCAAGACTGGTTTAACATACATAAATCAATAAATGTAATACACTATATTAACAGACTCAAGGACAAAACCATTTGGTCATCTCAATAGATGCAGAAAAAGCATTTGATGAAATCCAACACCAATTCATGATCAAAACCCTACAGAGAATCAGAATAGATGGACTTTATCTCAAACTAATACAAGCTATTTAGGAGAAATCAGCATCATACTAAATGAGCAAAAACTGAAACCTTTTACACTAAGATCAGGAACAAGACAAGGATGCCCACTGTTACCACACGTGTTCAATATAGTGCTGGAAACAGTCACAGCAATTAGGCAGGACAAAGAAATAAAACTTACAAAGATAGGTAAGGAAGAAGTTCAACCGTCATTACTGGCCGATGACATGATTCTCTATAAAGAGGATCAGAAAAACTTAACCAAAAGACTGCTAGACTTAATCGCCAAATTCAGTAGTGTAGCTGGATACAAGGTCAATACTCAAAAATCAACAGCCTTTGTATACACAAACAACAGACTCACTGAAAAAGAAATTGGAGAGTCAATCCCTTTCATAATAGCAACCAGAAAAATGAAATATTTAGGAATCAATCTAACAAAGGAGGTAAAAGACCTCTACTCTGAAAACTACAGGACTCTGAAAAAGAGATAGAAAAGGAGATCAGAAAGTGAAAAGACATCCCTTGTTCCTGGTTAGGGAGAACCAACATCGTCAAAATGGCTATACTCCCACAACTATTATGCAGATTCAATGCAATTCCAATTGAAATTCCAATGCTATACTTCACAGAGCTAGAGAAAATAATCCAAAAATTCATCTGGAAACACAAGAAACCTAGAATAGCAAAAGCAATTCTAAGCAATCACGACATGGCAGGAGGTATTACAATCCCCAACTTAAAACTCTACTATAAAGCCACTGTGATAAAAACTGCATGGTACTGGCAAAGTAATAGACCCGAGGACCAGTGGAATAGATTAGAAGATCCAGAAACAACCCCGGATAACCAGATCTGAGGACCAGTGGAATAGAAGATCCAGAAACAACTTCAGATACACTAAGCCATCTTACCTTTGACAAAGGAGTCAAACATTCTCAAAGGAAGAAAGACAGCCTCTTTAACAAATGGGGCTGGAAAAACTGGGATTTAACATGACAAAAACTAAAGCTAAACCTGTCTCTTTCACAGTGTACTAAACTAAAATCAGAATGGATCAGAGACTTAAACATTAAAACAGAAACAATAAATCTGTTGCAAAGGTAGAACTCTTGGAGACACTGGCTTAGGCACAGACTCTATGAGCAAAAAACCTCTACAGCATGGGAACTAGCAAAAAAGAATTAAATGGGATTTTATCCTAATGAAAAGCTTCTGTACAGCAGAAGAAACCACTGACACAGATAAAAGACAACCAACAACATAGAAAAAAAATCTTTACTAGCTGTTTGTCAGACAAAGGGCTACTATCTAGAATATATAAACAGCTTAAAAAAATCAGTCCCCCCAAGTTTAAAGACCCAATTCAAAAATGGGCATCAGAAATGAATAGACACTTCTCAGAGGAAGAAGTAAAAGCAGCCAAGAAGCATATGAAGAAATGTTAAACATCACTGGTCATCCGAGAGATGCAGATGAAAACAACACTGAGATTTCATTGCACTCCTCAAAGAATGACTGCTAATGTGAAAATTAACCAGCAATAAATGCTAGCAAGGCTGCGCAGAGAAAGGAACCCTTTTCTACTGTTGGTGGAATTGTAGACTTGTGCAACTATTGTGTAGATCAGTGTGGAGATTTCTCAGAAAACTAGGATTAGAGGTCCCATTTGACCCTGCTATTCCCCTGCTAGGAATATACTATAAAGAATTTAAAGAATATACTATAGAGAATTAAAAGAAACATATCATAAAGACATACATGCAACCATGTTCATAGCAGCTCAGTTTGTAATAGCTCAATCTTAGAAACAACAGATGCCCATCAACTAGAGACTGAAGATGTGGGTTTTTTTATAAAATGGAATATTACTCTGCCACAAAAATGATAAGTTTCAATCATTTATGTTCAAATGGACACACCTTGAGGGCACACTAATAAATGAAATGAACAGGTCACAGATATGTAAATACCATATCTTTTCTCTGGTTTGAGAACCTGTAGATGTAAATGAGTTCTGGAACATATGATAGATTTTATGCAATAGAAAATATTCAAAGGGAATATCATAGGGGAGAGAATAAATATGATTTGAAAAGAAAAAGAAAGCACAGGTATATAGGGGATGGGGGATTGTGGGGTCGGTAGGGATATGGGTGAAAATGAGAATTAAGTTATGTCATATACTGGTACAAATTCCCCAATGTTGAGTGTGACTGTGAGCCGTATATAAAATGTACCAATAAAGAATCCAATTAAAAATCACAAGTTAATTTTATTGAAATACATGTTTTACTTTTTATAAAGTATGACAGAAATCTCTCTACAAAATCAAGATGCAGAAGTCCCAGAGAAAGACCTCATCTGCCGATAAAAATGTTCATTCAAATGAAAAGAATTAAGTAAAGGACAGATATTTTCTCTAATTCTTACAGTAACATTGCAAGATAAAAAAATACCATCATTTTACAGATTGAGGAAATAAAAGATTGGAGAGGATATAAAAATCTTTCTCCAAGCATATACCTACTGTGTATCAGACACTAACAAGCCCAACTCTAAGATTTCAGCTTTTTTCAATATTCTTCTCATATATTTATACCAAACATTACTACATTAATAGAACAGTTGCAGCAGTTTAAATTTTATACAGTAATCATTATAGGACATAAAATCCATTTATATAAAATATCCTACTTTATGAGAGAAATAACAGAAAACTAACTGAAGAATAATATGACCCTCAGTGACAAAATCATGATGGAAGGGACCAAACTGTGCACTTATCTGTGTTTATCTCCTGTATTTCAATTATTGGGTGCTATAGAAATACTGTTTGAAAAAATGAGATTTTTCCAGAAGGCAGAGGCAGGAGAATTGCTGAGTTCAAGGCTTGCCTGGGCTACATAATGAGCTCAGAGCTAGGTTGAACTACAAAGTCTCAACCAAAAAAAAATGAAATTTTGTACAGTGTAATAAGGTGTTCTTCCTAGAGTAGGAAGATACTCATATCAACTCAACGTAGGCATAATACAAAAGAAGAAACACTTTTCTAATTCCGGGTGTGGTGGTTCATGCCTGTCATCCCAGCACTCAGGAGTGAGAGGCAGGAGGATTGCTTTGAGTTTGAGGCTAGCCAGGGCTAAATAGTGAGCTCTTGGCCAGAACTACAAAGCAAGACCCTGTCTCAAAAAAAAAAAAAACGGAAGGAAGGAAGGGAGGGAAGAAGGAAGGAAGGAAGGAAGGAAGGAAGGAAGGAAGGAAGGAAGGAAGGAAGGAAGGAAGGAAGGAAGGAAGGAAGGAAGGAAGGAAGGAAGGAAGGAA
>PVIC010003677.1:0-29863 GCA_004025085.1 Thryonomys swinderianus | reverse complement strand
TTAATTGCCCAATATTCCCAGTGCCACATGCTGGTCAAATAAGGCATTGGCCAAGAATTCAAACCTATTCCTAACCATAACTTGACCTAAAAATAGACTCTGTACAAGACATAAATTCACACATTTCCCAAGTGATCTCTCACTCACTTTGAAAGAATTGTATCTGCTTTTGAGCCACTAAGAATTGCTTTTAGGATTTTATCACGGTTTCTGTATGGTGTATATAGGCTCTTGAGAAGAATCCATGTATTTTATAGTTACCTGCTCCTAAAAAATATACTACCTAGACAGAGAGCTTGCTGAGATTACATCTAGTTGGCTATCTCAAACAATCAATCAGAAGTATAAAGTGTGTAATAACTTTTTCCCAAAGATATGTTTCTATGCCACTCAGTACTTCATGTGTCAAAAATTATATGCACATACAAATTTATCACTAAATGACAACTAATTCAGATAAGAGGTCAAATATCTCTTTCCTTAATGCTACCAGGATAATAAACATTTATAGTTGTAAATCTCTCACATTTGAACCTCCCCCTCCCAAATTCTGAATATAAAATATGTTTTTAACTTTGAATGAAAAGTTGGGATAATCTCATTCATTAATTCATTCACACATTTAGTCAAACAAGTATTAAAATCCTACTGTGAATAAAACAATGTGAAAGCACCAAATTTTCAAAAAGCTGAGTGTTCAATAGTTAATGTATACATATAAAATGTCAACTAAAATGACTAAAAAATGTAGCTGAACTGAACAAAAATCTAAGAAGTTCAAGTTTAAGGATGATTAGTAATGTCTGATCCAGTATCTTGTAGGTTCTAGACTTCTTATTTTATTGGTTGAGTGCACTACTAAATGCATCTGCATTTCAAAATCATAAATAGAAATATGAAAAATGTAAAAGGTCATTAACTGCACTAAAATTTCTCAGACTCATAAAATACACTCTCATTGTAAAATTATTTAATTTTAGAGAAAAATATTTCTACTGATTATCCTTAAACAACACATAAATGTTACAGCCCCAGCACTGCTAAAGGGATGAGTTACTTTTGAAATAAAAAAGAGCTGGGCTGGAGGGTTAGCTCAGTGGTTCCGGAGCCTGCCTCGCAAGTGCAAGGTCCTGAGTGCGATCCCCAGAAACCACATACAATGCTGGGCGTGGAGACTCACGTCCACCAGCAATCAATACCACATACCACAGTGCCAGGTGTAGTGGCTCACACCTGTAATCCCAGCACTCGAGAGGCAGAGACAGTAGGATTGCTGAGTTCGAGGCTTGCCTGGGCTACACAGTGAGCTCAGAGACAGCCTGAACTACAAAGTGAGACCCTGTCTCAAAAAAAAAAAAAAAAAAAAAAAAAAAAAAAAAAAAAAAAAAAAAAAAAAAAAAAAAAAAAAAAAAAAAAAAAAGGAGTAAATTGGCCTGGCTTTTCTTTCCCTTTAAAAAAAAAAAAAAAGTACTATGAAGATAATTCATCTGCCAATTTTACTTAAAAAAAGAACTCAAAAAGGTTACTCTGGCGAGACCCTGTCTCAAAAAGCAAAAAAAAAAAAGGTTACTCTGTGTGGAAATTCTTTTTCCATAGATTTCTTTCCAATAACAGTTAAGAATATATATAAAGTGTTAAACTATTAAAATGTTCTTGAAACTGTCAACAGTAGTGATATAGCTTGAAAAAACTATTCACTGAGAAAATACACTCATAAGCAGTGTACATGTGTGAACCTATACACATATATTTTGCATATACCAAATTTCTACATAACTCAACTCAAATTTCTACATAATTAATAATAGCTATGTAACTCATATATGTCTGATAACATATACCACGATAACGATAACAATCTTGGGTCAATCATAGTAGATTTAATTTTTGTCTGCCTAGATATTGAGTTGCATAACTTTCTGTAGCATGATTTCAGTGTTTTCATAATGAGAAAAGCTGTCTGCACCAAATGTTAAAGAAAACTTAATACTGAGGTATTGTAACTTTTTTTGGGGGGGTTGTTTTTTTTGTTTTGTTTTTTGCGACAGGGTCTCGCTTTTGTAGTTCAGGCTGGCGCTGAGCTCACTATGTAGTCCAGGCAAGCCTTGAACTCAGCAATCCTGAGGTATTGTAACTTTAAGGATCCAGTATCTATGTCCTCTTTAGCCTTTGGCCGTATTGTGAGCTTCATAAAGTACACCGTTAATAGCACTAACTTGTCGTTAACATCATCAACTTCTATCTCTGACTGGTCCCTCTATGTTTCCTTCCTCCCTCCTCAACATACACCACAAGGATTCCTGACATAGATCTTTAGAGAAATCGAGGATTTGACCTGAGTATCACCTATTCTTCTCTGTAAAACGAAGTAACTTCACTTCATAATGTAGCACTTAGTACTTTACGATACTGTCTCATATTCTAGGATGCTTTCCTCACATCACACTCACAGCCTTGGTTAGCTCAATGTGTAGCAGCCTTCCCAAAAAAAACTATATGCACTTCATCCCTATATACCCTCATTTTATTTCTTCCCATAAATCGAACCAAAGGATATTCATTCAGCACAGACTTTCCCCTCCCAATACACCTTCAGCACAGTGTTTGCTGTGGACATGAACTGTTTTACCTAAAAATTTTCCATAGCCCATGCAATTTTTGTGTAACTATGTAGGCAGTTTTCATAGGAACTAGCTTTTTAAATCATTATGCTTCAAGATGTGAGACCTATGTATAGAAAATGCAAGGAAGGAGAGTTTTTGTGGTCATTTTAGGCCCTGGGACAAAGCATTTCATTTTTATTAGCTGACTCTAGGTTGTTGCTGGACTTCTTTGTCCTCCAAAATTAATTTGATAATAAATGTTTATTTCATTAATAATGTTAATATTACATAAAACAAAATCTTGAAGGCTAAAGTGGGACTAGAGGTAATGGGCCACGGTTTTACTGCTTGTATAAAGACAATATGGAAATCAGAGAATGTGCTTGATATGTAGAAGACAGCAAATTTATAAAAAATATATATATATAAAGAGGAAAATAAAATAATACTGCTGATGGCACTGATTGAGCCCTTATACAAAAATGTGGTTAATTCAATCCTTTACCCTAGGCTTCCCACACATTTGACAAAATATATTTCCCTTTCTTATTAGTACTTTGCAATTATTAGTACTTTGCAAAAAAAGTTACAATACCTCAGTATTAAGCTTTGCAGTGTCTCTAGAAAAAAAATTATTCCAATGAATAAACATTGTTATTCTCTTTATTTATGTTCTGTTTGTTCACATTATTTTTCTGTATTAAAATTTTCTCCAATGGCCATACTAAGTTCTAAACTCCAACATTCTCTATATTTATTGGTTGAAATATGAGAAGATATTTTCAAATGTATCATAAGTAAAATATTTAAATATTTTACATATGTAAAGTATAAAATATTAGTTTCTGCAAATAAAATACGTAACATGTCTTCCATACTATTCAAAAGTTTAGCTAATTAGAGCTGGAAGCAAAGTCCTATCGGTCTGTCACACAAAACCTAAATTGCAACTTTAGGGGTTAACAGGTGACAGAAACTGCCTCCTAGTAAATTGACATCACACCGTGAGGAAGCAAGCTACATTTTATTTGCTATTTTAAAAATCAGCACTGTTGGATCACAAGGTGCCTGTCTTATGCAACACCTCGCATCCTCTCAGCCTCAGCTCTGGCTCCAGCTGCTGCTGCACCCGGGCTCCTGGCCTCAGTCAGGCTGGGACCTTCACACTTCCTCCCCAGGATTCTCTAACGCTTGAAGTTGGGGTTTAATGGGAACTTGCTGCTCACTAGTGGAAACACCATCCCACCATAAAGAGCCTAACTTGTGACTGCTCAATCAGTTCATTTCATGGTCATTTCAAAACTAGGAGACTCGGGCCGGAGATTTAGCTCAGGGGTTCCAGCGCCTGCCTCACAAGACAAGGTCCTAATTCGATCCCCGGTAACCACATACAATGCTGGGCATGGTGACTCACGCCTACCAGTGATCAATACCACATACCACAATGCTGGGCGTGGTGGCTCACGCCTGTAATCCCAGCACTCAGGAGGCAGAGACAGGAGGATTGCTGAGTTTGAGGCTTGCCTAGGCTACACAGTGAGCTCAGGGCCAGCCTGAACTATAAAACAGGACCCTTGCTCAAAAACAACAACAACAACAAAAAAAACTAGGAGACTTACTGTGGGAAGCAGACCCTGCTAGAGGAGACTCTTTCCAGATCTGGAGATCTGCCCTGGGTGCTGCACCAACTAGCAGTTGCGAGATCTGCACTATACCAAACAGTGCTGCCCAGCTCCCAAGATGATCTGCATCCTTTGGATCGCTGCATTGGGATGCCTGATGAAAGGAGTCTTATGATAACCTCTGGCTCAGAGTGGCCTTCCCTTGCTCCTTCTCTTAGGAGCTTGCTGTTCTTCCTCTAATACAATCTCTGCTTGACTTACTGACTGCATCAATGTTCAGTGATTAAATAAAATGACAAAGGGAAGTAACTTCTCAAGAATAGGAAATAGGGAAGTATTCTAAGAGACCAAGACGTGCCTTGAGAGCCTTCGCCAGTCTTTAGCATAAGATAAGAAACTTGCAGATCACCTGGGGAGAAGTTGTAGGAGCAGAGAGCACATTCCGGAAGTTTTTAAGTACTCTCTGCCAGACAAAATTATCTTTGTATTTTGAGTTCCTGTAGATTTAGATTCTAATCAGCTAAACCTATATGTTAACCACTAACTACATTGTCCATTGAAAGCCTTGCACGTAAGCACTGTAGCTAGAAATACTATAAAAGAGCACTGAAGAATAAACTCAGGGCCTGCTCAGTAGTGACAGAGAGGTCCTCCCGAGCCCATTTTCCTATCTTCTTTTCTTTTCTTAATCTGCGCCCCTCGACTTCACGACCCCGCTGTTTTGTCCGGCTGGCTGCGGCAACTCACCATTCCCATCCATGCAGACACGTGTGACAGTTCTTGGTACACCTTTCCAGGTGTCACTAAAAAGTGATTTCAATCAGATTTTAGTCAGCCATCTGACAATTTCAACTGTTGATAAACGTTTTTTCTGAATTGACTAGCAAACATGGCCCTCCAAAAATAACCTATCACCCATAGGTAACTCTTTAACTGAGGTTAAGCCTCAGTTTAACCCTTAATGCTTTGATTTCACTTCATCTCCCCTCTAATTTTAATTAAAATATTTATTTTCATATTAACTTGAGACACCACAGAGTCCAGCCTAGTAACTTCATAAATCTCTTTGGGATATGAAGCACATTTAGAAGATTGATCTGTCTACAAAATCCTGCCAAGTGAGGCCCTAAGTGGCACCTCTATTACAGCACCACTTAGCCCACAAGCAGAGAGAGCACTTTGCTTTAGGCACAAGATTACATTTTTTCCTGACATTCTTACTGTGGAAAACATATATCTATCCATTTTCTTGTTGTAAAATTAAGTATTACAATTAAGGATCTAGTGAGTTTCATTAGACATTTGAGGGCTGTTCTTTCCACTAGCTCACAGTCCTAAGATTTAATGTACCTTCTCTCAATAAAACTTCATCCAGTAAGCATTTTTATAGTTGCAAGAAAAAAGTCCTAATTGAAGCACATGCAACATATATAGCCCTTGTAACACTATGACTTATTCTCAAACACAGTGTCCTTTTTTATTTCTTATGTGGATTTAAATGTTGGAGTTCTCATACACAAATAAAAAGTATACAGTTCTGGTCATTTTAGGAGACCTTATTCTACCCCCAACTGTGGTATTATGCACTAGCCACACGATATTTTCAAACTACATTTGTCTTCTCTTATTCTTCTTATTAAGAAAAGGGTTTTATTGTTTTTGTTGTTTTGAGACAGGATCTCACTTTGTAGTTCAGGCTGGCTCTGAGCTCACTATGTAGCCCAGGCGAGCCTGGAACTCAGCAATCCTCCTGCCTCTGCCTCCCGAGTGCTGGGATTACAGGCATGAGCCACCACGCCTGGCTAAGAAAAGGTTTTTTAAAAACCTGTTTTGGAAGTAATTAGAGATTACTAGGAATTAGGAAGTGATGGAAGGCTTGTGAACTGGAATACATCTGTGATGAGAAGACAGGGCTTTGGTAGAATTAAGATTTTTTTTTTTCCACAAACGGGCACCTTCATTTTACGAAGACTTCTTTGTCAAGACATTTCATCACACATCATTAGAAGGACAAATATTTTGTCTATACTCACACTGAATGAAATAATTCTTAAATATCACATGTAAATATATAAATTTGCATGTACTCACATATGATATTTTACATATGGATCATCTTTGTTTTCATCACATTCTGTGATGTTTAGATCTTCAAATTTTGCACCATTACTGATGACCAAACTGAAGAAATCATGTATTGTGTAAAAGGCTTAAAATTAAATCTTAGTATAAAATAGTACCTTGACACCAGAGAGGAAAGCAGAAAAGTCTTATCCCACTCAATTGTCACCTTCACACCCCAGCTACCTATACCACCCAGACTTCTTTTTCAAGGAGACCAAGTGCCATTTCCCCTCTCCTGATGAGCAAGCGCCAGTTCCTGGCCAGACGCTGAAATCATTCCAATGAGCACTCAGCAATTGACCCCACAAAGGAAACAGAGAGTACCCCATCCACTGGCACAGGTCTGCTCCATCCTCCCTGAGGCCGTAATGCCACAAGGCTACACAGAACAATGTGTCACTTTTGCAGTGAGTATAAGTCACTGATCAAAGTGCTATCGTGAACCTCTGTTCAATGAGGGCTGTCCGGCCTCCAGCCATCCCCAAGCTTGAAGTCAGAATCCCTCCACCACAGATGACATGGAAAAAAAGCTGATTAAATAGCATGTGAGGGAAGAAAGACAACACAAGAGTATTTTGAAAAATAAAAGATGTTTTACAAATGTAAGTCAGACTTCTAAATGAACCAGAGTCCTCCTAACTTGTGCTGTTTATAGAAAAGGAAATCAAAGCCAAGGAAACAAAGTTGTTTTCCTAAGTTTCCATGATCTCTGAGCAGTACAGCTGGGATTTCAAACTTTTCGCTGTTTCAGTCGTAGAGTTTTACTGCTTACATTAAGCCATATTGCTGTCATTTATTCCCCTCCAAATTTAAAGTGCATACAACTCAGAAAGTTCACATTTCTACTTTAAGAACATAAACAACAAAAGCAATTATTTCCTTAAAAATAGTTGCTCATGATTTGCACTGCATCCATACGCAATCATACATATGAAAACACCCATAAAAGAAGCTTTGAGGTAACTATGGTTAACCCATCACTACTGTCCTTTGACACACACAAATGGAAGAAGACATGGATTGTGTAAGGCCTAACACACACATGTACAACACCATATGTGATCATTATCTCCAAGTCTGTCATACATCCTTGTGTTTACAGTTAGTGCTCCTAAGAAGGAAAGGTGATTTATCTCTGCCAATCCACACAGAGGAAATTCATACCAAAGAGAACACACAGTCATTTTAACTGCCAAACAACTGCTTATATCCCTATCACAATATTTTTACACAGTACTATTTATTTAGAAACTTCCAACTTGGTCTAATGTATCAAAGGTACTTGAAGCAGCACAACACAGTGTAATTCTTTTCTTTTTTTTTTTTTTGAAGACAGGATCTCGCTTTGTAGTTCAGGCTGGCCTTCAGCTCACTGTGGAGCCCAGGCAAACCTCAAATTCAGCAATCCTCCTGCCTCTGCCTCCTGAGTGCTGGGATTACAGGCATGAGCCACCACGCCCGACCCTGTGGTATGTGGTATTGATTGCTGGTGGGCACAAGTCACCACGCCCAGCATTGTATGTGGTTACCGGGATCAAACTCAGGACCTTGCACTTGCAAGGCAGGCACTGGAACCACTGAGCTAAATCACCGGCCACACAGTGTAATTCTTTTTTTTTTTTTTTTTTTGCTTTTTGGAGACAGGGTCTTGCTTTGTAGTTCAGGCTGGCCCTGAGCTCACTATGGTGCCCAGGCAAGCCGCCGCGAACTCAGCAATCCTCCTGTCTCTGCCTCCCGAGTGCTGGGACTATAGGCGTGAGCCACCACGCCCAGCATTATATGTGGTAACCGGGGATCGAACTCAGGTCCTTACGCTTGCGAGGCAGGCGCCGGAACCACTGAGCTAACCCTCCGGCCCCACAGTGTAATTCTTAAAGACTGATAAACACAATCAGTATTTACACTTACTTCAATTCTGAAAAGTGCTTAATTAACACAGACGAAACACCATGGCCCAGCCTGGAATAAGACCTTAGTAGAATGAAGAAGTGATGCTCCTATAAAAATGATTATGACTTAACAAAATTATCTCTTTAATAATGTTTAAAATATAGAAATGTAGAACACACTACATATGAGGATTCAAAGTAAATTTGGATACTACTATACGGTGTTTAAAGTTCAACAAATTACATTTTTAACGTTACCAAACACCAACCCTATTAAGCAATCTATCTTCACATTAAATTATTATATTCTCTAAGAGACAGTATGAAGGTTTTTTACAATTAGTCAGAGGTTCAAACAAAACTGGCAAACTACAGAATATTCTCATTCTCAAGTTTCACAAAAGAAAATGGCAACTGTAAAAATGCAAATAATTGTTAGATTGTTTAAATTAACAATTGTTCATTGAATGTCTATTCTCTAAAAATCTGTACTTGGAGGACAATAGTAAATCAAACACAAATGAAAATGATCCCACTCATAGAGCTTAAGTCTCCTAAGAAACATAAAATTCTCTTAACACACTTTTCTACCTTATTGTCCTAGTTTTGCTTGGGAGTCTTACTTTCTCTTGGAAGTATCTGTTTGTTCGCTTATAATTTGGCTCCTCCTTCATCAGCTGACAAACCCACTGAACAAAGGGCTCTTGCTTGCTTCATTCCAAACTCTATGTATTGTACCTCGTAGGTGCTTGCCGTCTTAGACAGGCAATATATGGTGATCAGGGTTACTATACAGCCCTCAGGTTTCAAAGATCTCTAAAATGCATAGGAATTCAGTAAAGCTGTTATGATTTTTTTCATTTTTTTAGTGTATGTTTACAATACACAATAATTATATTACTTATGGGGCATTGCTACATGTACATAACACATTTTAATTCCTTTTTTTTTTTTTTGAGACAGGGTCTCACTTTGTAGTTCAGGCTGGCCCTGGGCTCAGTATGGTGCCCAGGCAAGCCGCCATGAACTCAGCAATCCTCCTGTCTCTGCCTCCCAAGTGCTGGGATTACAGGCGTGAGCCACCACGCCCAGCATTGTGGTATGTGATGTTGATTGTTGGTGAGCGTGAGTCTCCATGCCCAGCATTATATGTGGTTACTGGGGATCGAACTCAGGACCTTGCACTTGTGAGGCAGGCGCTGGAACCAGAGCTAACCCTCCGGCCCTTAATTCCTTTTTTTAAAAAAACTTCTTTTCCCTCCTCTCCATTCCCCTCACTCAACCTCTTGATACCTTTCTCACTTAACAAGGACCTATCTCCCTATTTACTATTCTGTCTTCTGCTTATCCTTTATTTATATTTTGGTAGAGTGCTTCCCTAGCATGAAAGCAGCTCTGGGTACAATCCCCAGCAAAACCAATAGACAACCAAAACAAAACACATCGAGAGTGTGTGACTAATAACATTCTGATGTGGGTCACAAATTTATATTATGGTTTTCTCATATAAAAGAAACTCAGAAATATTTAAACTTGTATGTGTGATTCACTGAACATTATGATCTGAAGGTGCATCCATTTCCTACAAATGACTAAAGTTTACTTTTATTTCATAGCAGTACTCCACTATGTGTAAATACTACGTTTTCTTTATCCATTCATCTTCTGAATATATAAGCTGTTTTCAAGATTCAGCTATTAAAATTGTGCTGGCATGAACATATCCCTCTAAAATGATGTCTTTAACTCCTCCAGAAAGATACCTACAATGGGAAGAGCTGAGAAAAATGTAATTTCTAATTTTTTGAGGAATACCCACCCTGATTCCCACAATGCTAGTCCTGGTTTGCATTGCAGCTTCACTAGCATCTGCTTTTGTCTGAATGCTTAAAGATGGCAATTCCACTGAGGTGAAATGGAATATCACTGTTGTTTTAATTTTTATTTCCCTAATATTGAAACATTTATCATGTATCTGTTGGCCACCTGTACTTCTGAGAAGTCTCTATTCATTTCATTTACCCACATTTTGACTAGGTTATTTCAAGGACTGTTTATTTAGCTTTTTATATATTCTAGATATTAGTTCTCTGTCAGAAAAATAGCTATCAAATATCTTTGCATATTCTGTAGGTTGTCCCTTTACTCCACTGGTGATTCCTTTGCTGTACAGTCCTTCTGAATTTGGTACAATCCCACTTCTTTATTCCTGGAGCTATTTCTGCACAGGGCTACTATTTAGAAGCTTCTTGCCTATACTTATGCTTTTAAGAGTTATACCTATTTTATCTTCCTGCAGGTCGTTTCCACTTTAACATTTAGATTTTCATCAATTTTTATTTTTAGTTCAGTACATGGTGAGATATATAAATCTTCTGAATCTGGACAGCCAGTTTTTATAGCACCACTTTTGGAAGAGAGCATCTTCCTCTAGTATGTTTTTGGCTGTGAATGAAAGAGCTGAATGTGTGTGGGGTTGTTTCTGTATCATTTTTATTGTTCCACTGCTCCTCATGTCTGTTTTAATGCCAGTTCCATACTGCTTTTAGGACTATAGCTTTGTAAAATAATTTCAGATCTGGGAAGCCATCTGTTTTGCTTTTTTGCTCAGGATTTCTTTTGCTATTTTGGGTCTCTCTCTTCTGGTTCCACATGAATTTTAAGGGTGTTTTCAAATTTTAGGATGTTACATGAGAAAAGCATTTGGTATCTTGATCTGGATTGTGTTAAATCCATATGTCAGTAGAACTGGGTACTCAATACACTGCAGCCTCCCTTTCCAAACAAACAGAGATGTTTAGGTTCTGGAACAAAGCCAAGAGACTTTAGTTAGCCATGTCCAGGGGGCATTGCTGAAAAGGAGACATTCACTAAAGAGGTCTCCATATTAGTTATACGAATTAACATCAGCAAGTGAAAACCCACCTAAGTCAGAGTCCAGGACAAACTAGGCACAAGCTGCCCACTGTGCTCTCCAGGAAAGGTCATTAGACAGTACTCACTTCTCCCAGCCAGATGTGAGCAAATGTGCACCAAACACCACCAGCCAGAGAAGCGCATCTTCGCCCTCCTGGCCAGAAATTAATTTGTTTTTAATGACACAGCCTGGAACACTCATGAAACACATTAGTTAATCTCTAGTCCTTCTCAGTTTAAAAAGATACTGATCAGGGCTGGAGGGTTAGCTCAGTGGTTCCGGCGCCTGCCTCGCAAGTGCAATCCCCAGTAACCACATACAATGTTGGGCGTGGAGATTCACGTCCACCAGCAATCAATACTATATACCACAGTGCCGGGTGTGGTGGCTCACACCTATCATCCCAGCACTCGGGAGGCAGAGACAGGAGGATTGCTGAGTTCAAAGGTTGCCTCGGCTACACAGTGAACTCAGAGCCAGCCTGAACTACGAAAGCGAGACCCTGTCTCAAAATAAAAAAGATACTGATCAAATCCCACCATTAATCTGAAGTATCTTCTTTGGCCCAGATGTCCATAGTATATAAAAATATTCTTTTTAAGCAGAAAACTTCAAAAGCTCAGAATTTATCTATCAAGAGCAGTCAAGGTCCAATGCTTGGTTTGAACTTGTCATTCCTGATGAGTCAACAGTTTACTGCACAGTTTTAAATACTGCACTCAGTTTTAAATACTGTACTTAGTTTTAAATAGTGAGTGAATGAAACATGAAGCCTTTTATAAAAATGATGGCAAGTTTACTGTTACATTATATAAAAAGAGGTTGTATCTTGTTTGGGGAATCAGAGAAACCATCCCAGAGACACAAGGTTAAACTGTGACCAGAAATATAAATGAAATTATCAAATTAAGAGAGTTTCCATGAAGAGGGAGTCATATGAGAGGTAACTGTGGCATGGATAAAAGCAGGAGAAGTGAATAGGTACACACAAATGACCCAGAGACACATTTAACATTTTTTAAATGCTTGTATATAAATATATTTTAGATGCATCATGTAAAACCTATATGCAAAGAAAACAATTGTTGGGCCTACATAGTTTAGAATCCAATTTTTATTTGGTTTTCTTCAGCAGTTAATTTATTCAAAAACCATTTATTGAGGTTTACTGCATAATGGACATCACATAGAACATTGTCAAAATAACAGTAAACCTCCATTCTCACCTTTAATGAAGTATTTTATTTGAAAGGAATTTCAGTTTTATAAATCATGAGATTGTAAAAAACAGAAACAACAAAACTATCAATTAGAATAGATGAAACAAATGTATAGCAGTGAGACCTGGGTAAATGGATGTCTAAATGACATGGGTGGGTTAGCCAGCTAAACCTTGAAGAGAACAAGAAGCAGAGAATAGGCAGCCATCCTGGAAAAAAAGCTCCAGCTCATGGAAGGTCTGGAATGGGAAATCGGTGGACATAGCCCCTACAGTGCTTCCGCACAGCAAAGCCAACAGTTAACACAACTGAAAGACAGCCTGCAGAGTGGGGCAAAACCATCACCAGTAACTTAACTGACAGAAGGTTAATATTCAGAATATATAAAAAGTAAGGCAAACAAAATTTTTGTCAACAGGGAGAGGAGGAGGGAGGAAGGGAAGAAAGGGAAATGGGAAAAAAACAAGAACCAAGATATATCATGGGCAGTTACAATTTCCCAATGATGAATGTGATGCAATGTATATCTAAGACAAGTAACCTAATGAAAAAAATAGATGAATAATACACATAATTATCAATGTAAGTGGCAAATAAATGTATGGAAAAAACATCATTAGTCATCAAGGAAATTTAGATCAGAAGTACAAATGAAAAACCATTTTTCCCCCATAAGAATAGCTATTATTAAAACAAAAAATAAGAAATGCTGATAAGGCTGTGGATGTAAGGAACTTTTATATATAAGTAGAAATTGTAAATTTCCACTTATGTGTAAATAAGTGGAATTGTAAATTTGCACAGCTCTCTGGAAAATAGTACACGGAGTTTCCTCAAAAAAAACTACAAATAGAACTACCATACGATTCAACTATGCCAGTCTTTTTTTTAGTAGTAATGTTTACATTCCTTTTGTGGAGTCAGTACACATACAAAACATATCTTAATTTCTTATTTCATCCCTTTCCCTCCTATTACCCTCTTTCTCCATGACGATCCCCTGACCATTTATGAAATGAAGTCAGCATACAAAAGTCCTTCCTGTATTTCTGTATTTATTGCAACAGTATTCACAATATCTATGATATGAAATCATGTTAACCTAGATATCCAGCAAAAGATGAATGGACAAAGTTCAGTCTACATACAATGGAGTATTAGCCATAAAAATCAAAATCCTCTCATGTGCGGCAGAACAGATGGAACAGACATAAACCAGACACAGGCAAGTGTCACACATTCTCGTCATGTACAGAAAGTGCTGATGTGACAGTAGTACAGAGACCACCAGAGACTAGGAACAATGCTGGGGAGACGGGAAAGGAAATGTGGATAGATCAGGACAACACGTGCCATATATGCCACAATGAATCTCACAATTACACACAATTTACAAATATCCAAGTCAAGGATGAAATTCTATGAAATGTTTCTTGTTTCAGCTGTAATTCAGTTATGTAATAGCCTCACGTAAAAGAAGCAGATAAATGTATTGGAGAAATCTACAAAGTCTTTCAAATATATAGAAGAAAAATTAAATGGTTGACTTGATTTTTAGCTTCTACTGGTAAAAGCTAAAAACTTTTGCCTCCTTCTATGTGTAAACAGTTTGTGTCTAAATAACACACACACACTATACCTTGCCATTAAAGAGTCTGAACTCTGACTTTAGAGCAAAGTCAGGCAAAAGAACTAAAATTGTATCCTAAACCCAAATCATATGATGTCATAAGTGATGGAAACGCTTTATACTTCCAAAACAATATAGAAATGTGGCTTCAAGAAGTAAAAAGAAGGAAGTTGCATGGATCTCATCCTGAAAGAGATAGAGAGCTAATGGATAGCTCGGCTGAGTTAAAATGTTAAGAGTGGTGTGGGAACGTAATGAGGGGAAGGAATAAATTTGATTCTGAAAGAAAATAAAAGAGCATATATATAGCATGTGTATGGGGGTGGGGCGTGGGGGTAGGTAGGGATGTGAGTAAAAATGAGAACTAACTTGTATTTTATACTGGTACAAATTCCCCAGTGTTGTGTATGATTCTGAGCTGTATAAAAAATGTGCCAGTAAACAATTCAATTTTAAAAAAGAGTGGTAATCACAAAGTTCAAGCTGCTCACAGGTAAATCTCTATGGTGTTCTTTCTATTACGCTATTACATTTACCCTAAGTCAGAGACAAACCTAAGTTCCTTCTAATGAAAGGCAAAACTGAGGACAGTTCTGTAACCAGTTCCTATCACTTTACTTGCAGCAGGTTAAGAATTTCCCTCTGCCAAATTCCCCTGCTGCATATCCCTCTACACTTTCCCTGATTAAGTCTTGTTAAAAACAAAGGAGCAAAACTTTCTTTGCACAACAGAAAACCAATCCATACATTTAACAAATATTTAGGTGCCAGGAATTCCATACTGAGTAAACTGGGTGGAGCCCACATGGCAAGTTTTCTTTATGGAGCTGACTTCCTGATCTAAATCTTTAATCACAAAAAATAAAGTCCACACTAAATGACATTAGCCTAAATCTAAATGACATAAAGGGTTTAATAGGAAAACCCATATGACCTATGGAATTTCCCTTGAAAAGATACATCAAGCTACTACAAATGGTGTTTGTGGTAAGACAGCTCTATATTAACTGTGTGGTCCTAGGCAAGCCATTTAAACTCTGAGTTTCATATACTTGATACATTGGTTAAATATTTATCAGACATCAACTATGGGTCAAAAATCAGATGAGCTACTGGAATGTAACAGAGATAAAGTATATGTAATACTTGAATTTCTAGAGCTTTTATTTAAAAGGGAAAGTTGAGAAAGAGCAAACAACTGCAAAAATGTGAATTCTACAGAACTATCATGCTATTATAGACTAAAGCTTAAAAATATCTAAAATTATAAAGTGAATCTATATACATATATAACATATAAAATAATCTATACGTATCCTTCATCTGATTAGAAATGTGTGTGTGGAATATCTTAATTATTAGTAGTACTTCCAGTGGCAGTATGGGCCTCAGAAATTTGCTTTTATGGAAAAAAATTTACCAAAACACATTTAATGGCAGTTTCAAAAAGTAAAAATAATTTCAAATCAGTAACAATTACTATTGTAAAAAAAGATATCACAAGACAATGGAACTGACACCATACAGAAGGTATATTTTGTTATTTTTAAACAACATCATCTGTGACAAAAATCATTCCTTCTATCTAAAAGAGTACTACTGCCATTCAAACACTGAATCAAGACCTAGTTTAATGTTAACTCACTACTGTGGACAGAAGAAAAGCCAAGAAGTGAGGTAATTACATTTTATGGGGATTGGAAAATTAAAATAATTAAGGGAGTAATTTACTTTCATAACAAAGAATTTGGTGATAACAATTTCACCAAATATTTTTTAAATCCTTGGAAATAGCACTGTTTAAGAAAAATTTTATGTAATTCATAAAATTTATTCGAAATATTTAAAATCTGAAAGATACTCTTAAGCAAGATAAAATGGGCAACTAATAAAAAATATTAGTTGCCTAAAATTTTAAAAAGAAAATTTAAAAGATTTTGTTAAGATTTAACATTCAAATTCTTTACTATATTGTGCCCTTTGAATAATCAAGAACTTGAATTGACTGCTCTGGTCCAACTTACATAAAGCAGGCCTAGAGGAGATATTTATTGAATAAACTTTCATTTGTAAACTACAATCTCATTTTGTATTCCACCACTGAAAATACTGCCTAGTCATTCATTATATAGTATTCACAAGATGCAGCACATATTGGTTTTATTTCTTACGGAGCTTATTGGTGCATTTTAGGTAGAACTTATAAACTCTTTCATCAATGAGAATTTGCATGTGTACATAACATCTTGATTCTTATTTTTTCCTAATCGCATTCCCTCTCTTCAACCCCTCCCCCATTATATAAGCTTTCTGTTTTCTCCTTGTCTTCAATTATTCTTTTGCCTTCTTTCCTTTCCCCTGCCTTCCCTCCCTATTTACCCCTCCTCTTTGAACTTTTTCTTCCTATCTCACATTACCTGGTATACCTTTGGTGTATTTTGAACAGTGCATGAGCCTGTTATATTCTGACTCCTGTGAACTTCTCCAGCCTCATCACACACATACTTTCCTCTTATGTCCTGGGGTGCAGCCACACTAGGCTTCTTTGCACTCTTCTGTAGCCTTCCGGTATAGACCCTTCACACATCTCACTTGCTTTGTGAGGAAAGCTTCCTCCATTCTTCCCATCATGCCCTCAGACCTTAGTTTGTTCAGCTGCAACAGTAAAATACCAAGAGACTTGGAAATTTACTCTCAAAGCAAATCTCTCATAGTTCTTAAGGCAGGGAAGTGTATGTGAAGACACTGGCAGAAGTAGTGTCTGGTGAAGGTCCTTTCTGATAAGTTAACTGCTCAGAATCCATGAGATCAACCTGTCACTCTTTC
The DNA here is from genome assembly GCA_004025085.1 of Thryonomys swinderianus. NCBI lineage: Eukaryota > Metazoa > Chordata > Mammalia > Rodentia > Thryonomyidae > Thryonomys > Thryonomys swinderianus. The sequence goes on along the minus strand of PVIC010003677.1, from coordinate 13,032 downwards.
AAGTACATTTCCTTCTAGCTCACATTCAGAATGTAACTTGAGATGATAAGGTCACATGGCTTTATTTCAACACTCCCATCACAGTTAAAATCTCACCCACATTGTACGATCATTTAATATAAGCGTTTTCTACCATTTACAAACTTCCCAACTCACAGGCTACTCGAAAAAAATGAATGGATGTTTTAACTTACTCTTTTATTCCCATAACTTAAAACCATTCTGACCACATAGAGCTTAAAGAATATTTCTTGAATCAAGGAGTATGTGCACTGTACACATCTGTGTACAAAAAAGTTCTGCATCATTCATATTACAGAGGTGGAAGATAAAACTTAAACTTAGGTTGAGTGGGGAAACCAACACTATTTTGTGATTCAACACATCTATACATTCAAAAACTCTGTCACTTTGCCCTCCATATAAGATCTTTCTTATAGAGTATAAAGTATTACAGCAAAAATTAAAATATTCTTTTTCTGATAATTATTACCAAACAGCAAAGGGAGGGTATTCTTTCAAAAACATTCCTTTGTACATGGAAAAAAAACACTCCAAATGTATTTCTTTATCTACAGGCAAATTGAAAAATAATGTCAGATACCTATGGTGTTATACTAAATTATTCCCTTTCCTTCCCTAAAGCAAATGGTATAATCAGTCTCCTGCCACAAAAGTTTTATACCACTCTGTCCCATGGTATTGAATTAACCTTTACCTGACATTTCTAGGTAATCATTTAGGGAAATATTCAATAAATCATTTAATAAAATGAAAGTGAAATAGCTTTTCAAAAACAGCATGCACTGAGCAACAAAACAGCTCTTTGTATCACCAAAAACAACTTCTACCAAGGCAGTCAAGAAGTTTCTGCCCATGAACCAAAGTGAACATCTTATGACATATAAGGACAATCGTACCTGTGGGTTATGGTTCTATGTCATCTTCACTGTGTGTGGCCAGTGAAGTTTTGCAGTTCACTAGAAAAGCAGATCAATTCCCAAGACTGCACTGCTTATGTTATAACAATTGTTGACAAAAACTCTTTGCCGTTTAGTCTGACACACATCTCTGGTATAGAAAAACAACATCTACTTTATAATACAGGAACGAGAGGAGACTCAGAATAAATTAGTACACCCTTTTAAGGAGTAATGTGAGTGCTTGCTTTAGTTATGCCAATGGAAGGAAGTGGTAACCAGTTGACATACTTTCAAGTACCTTCCTGAGCATTTTTCAAACCTTAGTGTTACAAGTTGATTTCTCAAATGTTTAATGAGATTGGAGTCTTTGGCTACCATGTTTAATGAGACTGGAGTTTTTGGGAAAGAAAAAATCCTGGCCTTTGAACTCTGAAGTTAGGTAACCTGGAGGAGTGATCCAAAATACTTCAACTTATGTACCTGAGAGGAATTAAAGCACGGGTTGGTGGTAACTTTAACAACCACGAAATCAGGGTGCTAAGTGTTTTTAAAAAAGACTTTCTTTGCATTCCATGGAATAGGGGAACACTTCACCTCTAGGATGCAATTACACATAGATCAGAGGTTGAAAGTAGGAGTCCATTTTGCACTGCTTCCAGGGAACATGGAGAAAGCCTGGAGATATTTTTGTCACAACTAGAGAGTGTATGGCTTCTAATTGATGGAGGCCAGAGATGCTGATGAACCTTCTACGATGTGTGGAGCAGCCTTTCATAACAAAGGATTTTCTGATCAAAGTATCAATAGTGCTGCCTGAGAAACTCTAATAGAGATCAAAAAGTATCATCTTAATCTCACTAAAAATAAAATTCAGGCCTCATTACAAACTCCAAGAGTAGCAATGAATTTGAAAACTGGAAAGAACCTTTGGCATCATTTTATTTCTCAAACACCTAACTTTTTTATTATAGGAGCACAGTCACTAAAGAGAGACCATACAGTCACAGCTGTCTATACAGTCTCGTCAGACAATTAGCACATTACACAATGCACTGCAGGGGGTGCTATACCTGGAAGTTTAGCAAAAGAAACTGAAAAACCAAACAAAATTTGAATAAAAAGTGAGTAATGTAACTCATATTTGGAAACACTTGTGGACCTCCTAACCTGTTATAAAATGATTAGCAATTGTGTGTTCAGTGTGGAGTCTTATGAGAAGTTTTGAATCCTGATGCCATCCTCACTATTCTAATACTATTGTCTCTTTTTAAAGGTATATCAAAACAATTAAAGTAATCACATCATAGCAACATATGTGCACCCAGATTTATAGCAGCTCAGTTTATGATAGCTAAAACTTGGAAACAGCCCAAATGCTCATCAACCGGAGACTAGATAAAGATGTGATTTTTTAATAAAATGGAATATTACTCTTCCATAAATGATAAATTTGAGTCATCTATACCCAAATGGATGTACCTTGAGAACATAATCATAAATGAAATAAATAGGACACAGATGTGTAAATACCCTCTAGTATGAGAAACTGAGGGTGTAAATGAGGGCCAAAATGTATGATAGGTATTGTGAAATAGGAAGAAAATGTCCAAAGGGAAATGGGAAAAGGGGGTTAGGTGAAAATGAAGGGAAACAAAAAATTTAATGGTTAAAAGAAGGAAACAAAGCTTATGTATATATGGGGGTGGTGGAGTTGTAGGGATAGCAAGAGAATGGCAAAAAATGAGAATGTGTGCAATGTACAGGTACAAAGTCTCAATGCTGAATGTGGTCATAATATATGTACAAAATATACCAATAAAATCTATTTTAAAATAAAGGGGTATGTGGGGGCGGGGATCAAACCCAGAGGTGTGTACATGCTAAACAGATGTTCTACCAAAGAGCTACACCCTCAACTGTTTTACTATACAATACAGACTCAGATGCTTCCCATAAAAATTATTATAGTTATCTCTGAAAGTTATTGTAAAAGCTTAATTAAATGGTTCCTATCCCACATGTACAATATCTACAATGCTCAAAATTCAACAAATCTAGGTAATAGGAACACAGCTGTACAACTAAGAAAAATATTGTGAAACAGAAATTAAGACAAGGGAATTCTGGGAAATTGTTATATATACATTATCTCATCTTAAGGAAATTGTGACTCAGCAAACATTTAAAACAATAAGATAATGTGGTCAAAGGTGAAAACTTAAGTGTATTGCCTCATGTTGATTTTAAATCAGAGAATTTCATTAATGTTCATTTTTAAGGTAATATCTGTTATAAAGCACAGTCACCATTACCCAGAAATTCCCTGCTTTTATTATAGAATTTCAAAAGTTGGATGACTAATTTCAGTATTTTGAAATTGTACCTAAAAATATAATTAGATAAAAGTGACATGACTTTGCATAACAGGACAAACTTATGCATATAAAACACACCAAAATTTATGCAGTTGTCAATTTAATATGTGCTCATACAATTTCAACATGAATAGCTGAATGACATATAAAGCACTCAATGAAAATGTTTCAAGATATGGATCTATCTACTCCAGTAGTAAACATACCTGTTCGGTAATCTCAAAGTACCTATTCTTAAACAAACTCTCCACATTAAAGCATTTTCTTCATACTCTCCCCACTTGCAATTAAATGTCCAGCTGTGCATGAGAGTCCCAATACACACAGAATTCATTACGAGATAGTTAAAAGATTCACAGCCTTCAAATGACTTACACACTACATGCCTAACCTGCAAAGCATATCATGATGTTAGTATTAAGAGTTATGGGCTTAGCTTTGTTTTTTCTCTTGAAAACTAAGGTAAAAAGAACAGAAACTATAAAACACAGAAAAACAACTTTATGAAAGGATTTACCCAATGCACCTCTTATGTTATCAAATCTTAATATCCATAGGCAAATAAACGCTTAGAGACTTTAAAAAGCAGAGCTCCATATTTTATCTTAGCTTGAAACAGCCATCAAAACTTAAAGAACAAAAAACACAGAAGCAAGTATCAAGAAAACTCATGCTGATAAAATGTATGAAAGCCAGATGATAATTTAAAACATACTTGTATTTCTATTACTAAAAGTGCTTGCAATAGTGACATTTAAATTAATTCATCTTCTAAAAATATAGTATATAATTATTTTCTCACAAATTTCCTACACATTCTATATATTTTAAAGACTTAAATGGTCTCACAATGCCAGAATTTATTGTAGCAAATAGGTAAAATGTAAGTTTAAGTATTAAACTATAAATAGGAATGTAAAGTTGAGAGTAGGAAACTGACTCTACAAAGAACATGTCTATGTTAACTATATGCCTGAGATGAGTATGTGTCACTTATCTATTGTCCACCTTCTGGGTGTCAGCCCTCTCCCCTGTATTCCATGACATATGGGAAAATGAGATTGAGAATGATAAGTATTGTAAAAGTGCAGACCTTCCAGTAGGCTAGTAAAAACTGCCCTTTTCCTCACATGGAGAAAGTTAACTTTCAACAAGGAAAAATGCAAGAAACACACAAGCAAATTGCAAGCCAAAGAGAATCCCAAAGATCAAGAGGTGACAGTATAGCAGTTTCTGATTATGCACAACAAAGATTTGTCTTTACCTTAAAAAGTCATGAGAATACTAAGAGTTGACCCACTGACAAGCATGTTACATAAAAATCACATACAGCAGAGACCACACTGACCACAAGCTCCTTAGTTTCCAGGGTGAAAAACAAGGCCAAAATCATAGCTCCAAGACCACTGAGTAGAAGACTGGGCTTTGGAAAGCTACTGTGTGAATTATTTCAGAGGTAACTGTTGACATTCAGGCAATGGCCACACACCAAAGGTGTTTCTTTGTGTAAATTCTCAGATCAATGCCAAATCTCATGAAGTAAATACTCAAATGATGTGTTCTAGTTTTCTTTCATTCTACTTATTGCAACTATGAATGTATACTTTTGCATCATGGAGGAATTTTAGTGGAACTTTACTTGTAGACTCATAGTAGTAAAGTATTTTTTCTCTGGTTCACTTATGACTAAAAACCTTGCTTAGGACAAGAAGTGAAAACCAGTAATTTCTTTCTGAATGAATGAATACATGGATGACCAAGTGGGTAAGACCTGACACTAACCCTTACTGATTTTAAAAACACAGTTTGGACAAGGTAATAAGTAACAGAAGTCTAGAAATAACAAATACCACATGCTGTTACTTTTTTTTTTTTTTTGAGACAGGGTCTCACTTTGTAGTTCAGGCTGGCCCTGAGCTCACTATGTAGCCCAGGCAAACCTCGAACTCAGCAATCCTCCTGCCTCTGCCTCCTGAGTGCTGGGATTATAGGCGTGAGCCACCACGCCGGCACTGTGGTATGTGGTACTGATGGCTGGTGGGCATGAGTCACCACACCCAGCATTGTATGTGGTTACCAGGATCCAACTCAGGGCCTTGCACTTGTGAGGCAGGCACTGGAACCACTGAGCTAAATCTCCGGCCCACATGTTTTTCTTTTAAATATTTCCCCTTTATTGAGTTTAGTAGTCTACTTTAGATACACATTATGATAACATTTGTTCTTATATATGTTGAAATTACAACACTGATTTTCACTAAAGTCTAAATGCATGTGACAGGAAGGAGGTATGAAGAGAATATAGTTTCTGGGTAAAATAACTGAATGTTATGCTCAGTAGGCTAACTATGGTTGAAAAAAATTAACTGTATAAGCCAAGAGATTTAGCTTAGTGGTTCTTGTGTCTACCTAGCACACATAACATCCTGAGTTTAATCCTCAGTAACTACATACAACAATACCGGGCATGGTGACTCACGCCCTACCAGCAATCAGTACCACACACCACAGTGTTGGGTGTGATGGCTCACGTCTGTAATCCAAACACTCGGGAGCAGAGACAGGAGAACTGCTGAGTTTGAGGCTTGCCTGGGCTACATGGTGAGTTCAGGGCCAGCCTGAATTACAAAGCGAGAGACTGTCACTGTCTTAAAAAAAAAAAAGAAAAAAGAGAAAAAAAGAAATTAACTGCATATTTCACAATAGCTAGTAGAGAAAATTTTCAGTGTTCCCACAAGGATATATGTCTATAGTACTATAGATTCTACTTAACCTTATCTAATCATTACATATTATATCTGTAGCTATGTAGCCTGCCAAAAAATGTATACACAGGAAAAGAAAATTTGTATAAATAATACTAAATTCATTGAGACATCATGAGATTAATGTAAATTGCTTAAAGTGGTGGCCATTAGCTTCCAGACATTTGTTAATGCAGTGAACTGCTGAAGTGTATATACATTTTTCTGACAAAGAAAGAGAGAGGGAATGTATCATGTTATGTGCTATACAATAAAGATATATATGTACCCATTAAAAATTTTAAAATCAGGCTAGGGATTTAGCTCAATAGTCCTGACACCTGCCTTGCAAGTACAGGGTCCCAAATTTAATCCTTGGTAATAAAAAGAAGTTTTAATATATTTTATAGATAACAGAAATACTTTCATTAAAATAATTACTTCTGTTAAAAAAATATGAAAAAATGTACGTGGCATAAAACTCACTTATATCAGTAAATTGTAACATCTACAACCACAGCCCAACCCCCAGGGATTTCAATAAAATTGATAATTTTACTTTTCTTCCGCTGGAGCTTCTGGCAACATTATAACAGAAAAAAATAATGATTAACTGGAGATAACAATGGAAAAAAGGTGAGCCATAAAGACAAACCCTTTGGCTACTATGTAAAATGATTGTCTAGAAATAAAGTCTAAATCTGTGTGAAGATCTGAAAGCTAGCTTGAATATTATCTAATTATAAATGTAAAAGTTTTACTTACATTGTCTCTCAATCTTCTGTAAATTGAATGGATAATACAAAATACGATTTCTTGAGAAATAACTGCAGCTTTAATTCATCTTTCTAAACTGAATTTATTGGTATACTGTAAATATACATTATGATCACATTTATCATTGAGACTTCAACCTTACACTCCCCTATATACATAAGGTGTTTCCATTTTTTCCTTTTAACTATTAATTTTTTCCCCTTTTTTACTTTCCCTTGCCCCCACCCAGTTCCCTTTTCCCTTTGAGCATTTTCTTCCTATTTCACAGTACCTGTCATATAGTTTGGATCTCAGCTACACTTTCAGTTTCTCACACTAGAGAAATGATATGCTATTTACACATGTGTCTCCTACTTATTTCATTTATGAGTATGGCCTAATCTTGCATCGATTTAGCTATGTCTCTTATTTATCATTCTTTATGGCTAACACTCCATTTTATCTTTTTTAAAAACTCACATCTTTATCCACTTACCAGGTGATGGGTTTGGGGCTACTTCCAAGGTTTAGCTGTTACACACTTTGCTACTGTAAACATGAGTATGTATATGTCACTGAGGTATGATGCTCTTAATCTAACTCATTTCTTTCAGTCCCTTCTCCCACATCATTGACATGAAACTGTGCTGTTCACGGTGCTGAAACTCCAAACACAAGTAGCTGAACTTTCTGAAGGTCTACTACATCCATTCTCAGTTCTTGTTGATGCATGACCAAAGGATTCCTGAGTTTATTCTTGGATTTATAATGAGCCTCTCTAACTGGCTTAGTGACATAAGGTGCATTATAATTTTTTAGTTTTATGTTTTCAAATCATACTGTGCACAGAATTAAGACATTTTCTGAATGCCTAATATGTCAGAAAATAGTAAGTCATAAATTAAGGACTGTTATAGGCACTAATTTGATTTTCCATAATATTATAATAAAACTAATTTTAGTTTGAAAAAGAAAATATTTTATCTTTAAGAATGCTTTGTCTATGAGTTTTAAAAAAATGAGTTAGATTCTACATAAAATATGATCTGTCACATTCTCACTTGTGTAGAGTTTTAGTTTATACAAAATCTAAAAGCATAGCTGCAACAGTAGCTGGCAAGCAGAAACTGTAATATATTCTGGTAAGGTATATGAGGCCAGAGTTGCTGAATGCACTGTAAATATTCACCCTACCTAGTTTCAAAGATAAGTAAGTTTCTAGAAATGGAAAATTTTCCATTTATTTTCAATGGTTAACATGATTCATCTTCACTATAGAATGAAAGTAACATTAGCTAAGCTTCTCTTTTGTTTAGGCAGCATTAACTACTTTCTTTTTATTAAGGTCTAAGTTCAGATAGCAAATGTCCTTCTGAGCTCTGGATGAAAATTATTTTGGTTGAATTTATTAAATCATGAAGATAAGTATTTAATTTGCAATGACATTTGCCTTTAAATAGATGCCTTAATAATTACTAATTAATTTCCTTTCTAAAAAGTAGCTAAATAATCATCATTTCTTTAAAAATCTAAGACGTGTGTATGTGTTCTAAGGCTTAGCTTAGACTCCAGTACATGTCACATGTTATGACTCATTCACATATGAAGGGAAAAAGGTTAACATTTACCCTAATATTTAAATGAGTAACTCCCCAAGTACCTACATAAGTTTAGGAACAGATGTTGCAATTTTGTGAAGAAAATTCAGTATCTTCAAACTTAATTACGTTCTGTTCTTCTTGTCTAGGGTCTACGACCACTTGATAGGGGAAATCAATTACCCTAAATAACTTCACTATATTCTTTAGGAATTCAGTGAATTTCTGCAGATAACATCAATTCTTCACAATTTTCCTCAAAGATTGAAAACCCATGTTTATTTAATCAATATCTGAGGGTTTTTTCTGATTTCTATACTTTGTTTAGGGGTTTTTAAAAGAACCATTAAAATATTTTATGTCACTTTAGTTTTCTGTACCTTGCAAAGTTGCATCGCTGTATATCATTTATCCAACACAAAAATAAATCAGCACAAAAAAATACTGATACCCATGAAACAGGTATTTACTCAAGTGTACACAAAAATAACAGAAGTCAAGCTTGAACCTGAAATCTAACTATAGGCTCAATGTCTTTTTCAACAAATGTCATTTATTAACTAAAAATAAAACGGCCTCAATAGGCAGATGATAATAGCAGCTAAGATCCTCTGGCAGTCACCTTCCCATAGACCATCAATTTGAGTAGTTCATGCATTAATCACCACAAGAACTAAGGAAGCTAGATTTACGACCATCGTGGCATTAGGTCTTCTTCTATGATGAAAAGGAAAATACACCAAAAATGGTCTCAGCAAATATGGAGTTAGAAGACCAGCTCATTGTAAAATCACAAAAGTGACTGAAGACTAAGAGACAATCATTAGGCTGCTTTACTTTCTTTAAAGACACACATAAAATGTACTAGCAGGATGGAATAAATATTTAATCCTTCACTGGTCACATGATGATGCATGAAACATCAAGACCATTCAGAAAATAAAGATTTAATTCACATTTAAAATAAGGTACCAGAGGTAACTCAATTTCCAGTCCCCCTTTTGTCCCTTTTAGACAGAAGCTTTCTCTCAATGAACTTTCCTACTCTTAAAAAATAAAATACAAATTATAGGAAGAAATTATGAGAGAAATAATACAGGAAACTTAATCTCCCATCAGTCTAGTCTACTTACTGGCAATGTTATCTAGAAACATTAACATATCGCTTCTCGGCCTTTTGGCTAAGATCAAGCGTAGAAATGTTAACATAAGAAAATTCACATGGAGAGGAAGTAAGCATGAAATTTCAGAATATTTTGTAAACTCTTGAGATATATGCTTCACCCAAACAAGGGAGCAAGGCAAGAAATGAAGAAAAGTTATATTTAGGGGCCGGAGGGTTAGCTCAGTGGTTCTGGCGCCTGCCTCGCAAGCACAAGGTCCTGAGTTCGATCCCCGGTAACCACATAGAATGCTGGGCGTGGAGACACGCCCACCAACAATCAACACCGCATACCACAATGCCGGATTGCTGAGTTCGCAGCGGCTTGCCTGGGCACCATAGTGAGCTCAGGGCCAGCCTGAACTACAAAGCGAGACCCTGTCTCAAAAAGCAAAAAAAAAAAAAAAAAAAAAAAAAAAGTTATATTTAGGAACCCAGGAACTAACAGTCATGGAACAGGCATTAAGTGAAGAGAAAGGAATGAAACAACTCTTGTCTCTAATTCTGCATTTTATAACATTTTCTTTTGCACTTCTTCCAGACCAAAAGGCAGAAAATGAGGAAACATGCAACTGCCTGAGGCATATCCAAACCAGCTCTATTCTGTTCAAATAGAACGAGTCATCTCACTGAAAGCAAACAGAAGTCTCACAGATGGGATGCAAGCATTCTTCGTACTGATACTGACTGCAAAACTGGATTCTAACACACTTGATATCACAAAGACCACCAGGTATGGGGCACCCAATGTGGAGAAATGCAAGCTCACACATACAGTAATGAAGTACAGTCCAGATATGCCACAGTTTACAGGGATCAGGCCATCCAAAAAGCTGTAAATTGTGAAGTAAGGTCGGACCACTAAAGTTCACCAAGATCTATTAGGCAGTTACAGGCATCGTGAATGGCTTTAGGACTCAAGTCCATGGTTTGTGCCCTCATCATTCTGATGGTCCCTTAAGAGCCTTGGCCATGCTTTTCCTCCTGAAATTTCAGAATATTTGGGTAACTCCTGGGATATATGCTCCATCCATCAAAGGAACAAAGCAAAAAATGGATAGAAGTTAAATCTAGAAACCTGGGGAACTAAAAGCCACAGAACAGGGGCCTGAGTGCTGACATTCACTTTGATGAGAATGAGAAATGGGCAACCAAGAATGCAGTAGTATTCAACTTGCTTCTTGTGGCTGCTCATGAATTTGGTCACTCACTGGGGCTCTCCCATTCCAAGAGTGAAAGAGCACTGATATTTCCAAATTATGTCACCCTGGATCGTAGCAAGTACCCACACTCTCAGGATGCTCTCAGTGGAATCCAATCTATCTATGGAGATCTACCTACAACATCTGTCAAAAGGAACCATGTGACCCTTAACTTTTGGTGCTATAACCACTCTCCACCGAGAAATAGTTTTCTTTAAATGCATTTATGGAGAATCTACCATCTCTGCCAGTTGCTCTCCACATTGCCTACGAGAACCTCAAAGATACAGTTCTGGTTTGTAACATGAAAATTTTGGGATAATCAGAGGGCATGCTGTTTTGCCAGATTATCCCAAATCCATCCACACACTTTGTATTCCAAGACATATAAAGAAAATTGATGCAGCTGCTTGTGATCAAGACACACACACAAAAAACTTACATTTTTGTGGGCATCTGGTACTAGAAGTATGAGACAACCCAAGCTATGGACAGTGGTAACTCAAGCTTTGGACAATGGTACCCATGGACAGGGGTAAAACAATTTCCAGGAATTGGTCTCTGTGTTGATGCTGCTTTCTAACATAAAGGGTTCCTTCTGTGGAACCAAGGTAATTTGAATATGACATTAAGGCCAAGATCATTATCTGAATGTTGAGAAGAAATATTTGATTCAAGTATAAAGAATCATTAAATTCATCATTTGATATTGAAGAACAGGTACATTCAAGAGGAGTGGAGATATTATATCATAAGAGTTTCATTTTATGTTTTGTATTCATCTGCTAAAAAATTGATAACTATTAATAAAACCATAAAATATATCTCAAGAAAACTTTTAATACATCTCAAGAAATACTTTCAATACATAGAATACATTTTTAAAAATAGATCTCAAGAAATACTTTCAATACAAGAATACATTCAATACATCTCAAGAAAACTTTTAATCTCAACATTTAATGACTCAAAATAAAGAGTCACTCTTCAAAATCAAGTTGCCAACCTGAGTTTTAAATACCTACTAGGTCAGCCACTGATTTTTTAATAGGAAGTCATTCAGTACAAACAAAACCACTGAATGTATTTTAACTGAGCCTATTTCATACTTGCACACTTAAAAAAGACATGTCTGATGACTAACCACATTTATTAAACCAATCTTTAGCATTCAAAAAATAAAAACAGAAAAGGCCAGACACCAATCGGACAATAACTAATATAAAATTTGCATGGATGGGTAAATTTGTAAAGTTGTTTTAGGAATAGCCAAGAGCTTCAAAAGAACAATGAAAAACAATTCCATACTTAACAAAAAAATTAATGGAGACTGAAGTACCTTTATAAAAATCATACAATAAACCATGAGGTTAAAAAATTGTTTAAAAATGTAACAGAAGATATCAATTATAGAGTACCATTAACAGAAGAAAATGTAGTAAACTCATAAGTAGGCTATTCCAAAAACACAGTTGGAGGAGAAAATGGAAGAATAATGAAGAGGAATTGAGAAAGAAGGTAATTTCAGGTTATCATTAAAAGAAAAATATTCAAGGGCTGGGGATTTAGCTCAAGTGGTACCGCACCTAACCTGGATGCACAGGGCACGAGTTCAATCCCTGGTACCACACACACACACAAAAAAAAATTCAAATTATTGAGACTTAAGAAAAACTTTTAAAAGCCAAAGGTAGAAGTATATTTTTAAGGTAGTAATAAAAAGTATCTGTCCAAACCCAAAGAAGGTACAAAAATCTACTACTTATAAGAAAAATCAAGTCATATTCAATTTAACTAGTTTATATGTTGACATTATAGCCAAACTCTCAAGGACAATGATAAAGAGAAAATGCTTCAGGCAGCACAAGAAAAGAAATACATGAGAGTGTACCACTTTGACTTGGTAACAGACTTCACAGAAACCTTATAGGTGAGAGAATCTGACATCAAATATTCACTGTTCTGAAGGGAAAACCATACAAAGAGACAGCTCTAAGGAAAGCTACCCTTTAAAAATATAAAGATAAAACATTCTTAAGGTGGGGTGAGAGAACTGACAGAAAATACTTCCACCATATTTGTTCTGTAAAAAATACTAATGGAAACCTCAAATTAATTGAAAAAAATGTTAATGAACACTTTGAAAACATGGGAAGGTATGAAGCTTACTGGTAAAGCTAACGGTACAAACAAATATTCTTATGGTACAGAAATATTCTTATGTTGTAAGCATGTGGCTTGAATACACATGACTTATGAAGACTAAAAACAG
>PVIC010003676.1:0-67539 GCA_004025085.1 Thryonomys swinderianus | reverse complement strand
CTCCCTCTCCCCTCCCCCTCCCCCCCCTCCTGAACTGCTTCTTTGTATCCTGCCTGGGTCGCCATCCTGAGGTCACTCGGCTTTTTATCTGTGTCTTCTTTAAGTCATGAATCATTCCATAAATCAGTCTTCTGACCCTTCGCATTTTATCCACTTTGATATCTTGTCATTTAGTTACTGATACATTACGGACATTTGGTAGAGTCACGCCCCCCTTAATTTTTTGGTACTTTTGTGTCTCTCTGTTGAAGTGTGTGGGGATGGAGAACTTCTGCCACTTTTCTCTGAGCGTCTTTTCAGGACCCAGCTTTCTTTCCAGGGCTTGGTCTCCAGCAACACTTCGAGAGGGGCAAGTGAACCACAGAAATTTTGACAATGTAAAAACAAACCAGATACTGACATTTAGTAAAAACCAACTGCACCACCATTAACAATAGAAAATAAATCAGCAATAATAATATAAATGAAAAAGCTAAAAATTAATGAGACTTATTAGTAATAATAAAATGGAGGAATAGGGAAAGGAGAAAAGGAAATAACTTTTTAAGTTTTTTTGTTTTTAGTTTTTTGAGACAGGGTCTTGCATTATAGTTCAAGCTGTCTATGGACTCACTATGTAGCCCAGGCTATACTCAAACTCTTGGCAATCCTCCTGCCTCTGCCTTCGGAGTTCTGGGATTATGGGCGTGAGCCACCAGGGCCAGCATTGTGGTATGTGGTACCAGGGATCAAACTCAGGAAATAACATTTTAAAAAGAAAGACTATAAGGATGAGAAGGAAGAGGGAGAATTGCTATGAAAGTCTGATAAAAGAAAAAAAAAGCAAATAGAATTAGGTGAAAATAACAGAAAAAATAAACAAGAAAAATGGAAAGAATAAAACAAAGCGAAATGAAGCTTTAAAAACCCGCCAGGCAAGATGTTTGGATAAGCAGATCCCTTCCAGGACTTGCAGGACTGTGAGGTGGATTAGTGAGTCACAGCAGGAGCCTGCGTGTGTCCTCACCCACGTAGGAGGCTTTGATGTGTGAGTGCCGAATCCCGCCGGACTTTCCCTTCGGGCAGGGTCAGTCATGGTGCGCCGACTGCCTTAGAGTTGCATTCAAGCCACGAACGTCAGTATTTGTGTCCTTGTATGACCCTGAGCCACTGCTATCCCCGGCAAACTTCAGCTTTTCAGTGTCTGGGCTTAGGAGAGTCTACATTTACCCCCGGAAACCCCTTTTCCCTCCACCTTGGGACACGCACATGTCCAAACAGAGGCATATTCCTGCTGGGATTGGTGCGTGGAGAAAGCAAACCCTGGATCCTGTACTCAAAAGAGGAAGCCAAAGGGGCCAAGCCATCCCCTGGGCTCAATGCCCACACCTCCCTGCGCTGCTCCTCACCAGAGTGCTGCTGTTACCGTGGGCACTGGGTCCTGGGACAGGCTTCCGTAGTCTTATTCATGACGAGCAAAGAAAGAACTGGATGTCGCTTGTCACACTAAAGAAAAATCAGCTACATTTAATGAACAGTAAAGAGAGAAGGTAGCTCCGAGCAAGCAGGCTCACACCAGCAGAAGCACAAAGTATGTTAAGGAGTTGACAGGCGTCCCAAACCTAGTCCGTCTCCCGCTGGGTCTTTCAGAGGATGATTGACAACATGACTGACAGGGTGCTGAGTCATGTCAGCTGTGCGTTTCCTTTCCCATAATTCATTCTGCTATAATTGGATATATGAGACGCAGCCCTAGGTATGAACCTTCAGTGAGCTCCAGGTGAAGAAAGGTCACTGTAGGTCATGCCAGCCTGCATCCTGGTATGGAACTCTGAAAATTTTCAAGGATATCTGTTTTCTTATTTCTACCTCTAGGTGGTAGATTCCGGTGAGTGGAAAACTGTGGTCCCACGGCCCCAGTCGTACTATCTATGTTAGTGCTGCCAACCTCTGTGTCCTCCACAGGCTGCAGTCGTGGCTACTTAAACTTCTCAGGGGTCCATAATGATCTCCCTCCCCACAAATGTCTCTCGAGTCCTAGCAGTAGCGTGATCCCAGAAACCTTGAAGTGCAGTTGCTCTGTGACATCTCCTTCCTGGAGGAGCTCGGTCTTAAACAATAAACCCTTTTCCAAAATGGCTCCTGATGGGGCCGCAAACGTAGTTCAGTGGTTCCGGCCCTTCCTCGCAAGCACAAGGTCCTGAGTTCGATCACTGGTAACCACACTGAACGCTGGGCATGGTGACTCACGCCCACCAGCCATCAATACCACATACCACAGTGCCAGGTGTAGTGGCTCACACCTGTCATCCCAGCACTTGGGAGGCAGAGACAGGAGGATTGCTGAGTTCACGGCAGCTTGCCTGGGCTACATAATGAGCTCAGGGCCAGCCTGAACTACAAAGCAACACCCTGTCTCAAAAATAAAAAAAAATTTTTAAAAATGGCTCCTGATGACATGTTCAAGCATGGCGGCCCTACGGTAGACTCTTGTCTAAGGCTAGCTGCTGAGCGGAAGGAGTCGCTTCAGAGTGAAACACCCGTACTGTATTTGCAGCTTATTAAAACCATGGGCTTTTCCTTAGGGCCAGTTCTGCTGGTCTGCTGACTACCAAGGCTGCTGACTCCCTAGGACTAACCTTATGCTTTGTAGCCAGGCCCTTCCCCTTGGAGCCGGGGTTAACCTTCCAGACTGCTTCCGCGGCATTATCTTCCATCTCTCTGCATTTCTTTGCTTTCCCGTGGGTTCTGTCTTGATTTCTGGCCCTCTTCTCCCCCTCCTTGCTAAGTAGTTCTTTTCCAGGTGTCTCACTGCCAGGGCCCAGAGAGGCTGCGATCAGATGCCAAGTCCCACTCCATTGCCTTAAGGATCCTCCCAAGTGGAGAAACTGAGGCACACACACACACAAGTTGCTCAAAACAGTTAAGTGTGGGCTGCATTTGCACTCAACCGGTACTTCTTGGAGTCCACGCTTATGTCCACCGTGCCAATGCATGTGGTCAGCAGCTTCTTGGTGCTTCAATTCCTATGCGCCCTTCGACCTTTCTCACTTCCTTTTCTCATTTGTCCCAGCCAAAAACAGGCCCAGGACCCCGTCCGCCCAGTCTCTTGCTCCAGGACGAAAGATCATTTTCATGACAAGAGGGGTTCTGTATATTTCCAACGTTCTACAGGAAGAGTGTTCCCATTTTCATAAGTGCTATTCTTTTATTACATGAAACTAGTATTTCACATTTCTCACACATATTTCTATTTGCTCTTCAATTCCAGATGTTCAAAATCAAGTTCGTTAAATTTCTCTTCAAGGGCGCTGGGAATCCCTGGCTCTTCAGGTCATCGCCCTCCTCCTGTGGTCAAGCTCTGAGCTGTCTTTATCTTCTCATTCTCCCCTAGTCGCCCACTGGATCTGTGGCTGGCCCTGGACATTCTACTTCCACCAAAATGTGGAGCCTTTTTCTTCCTTCCCGTTTTCTCCTCCATTCGAACTCCACTCTGAGAAGCTCACTTCCCTTCTTCAAAACCTTTCAGTGATGCCCTGCTACAAACCAGACCGAGTGCACTGACCTGGCCCAAAGCATTGTGATTCTTCAGGACACGGCTTTACCTGACTTTTCAGCATTACGTTAACCCACTGTGTGTCTTATGCTCACTCACATTAAAGAGAATCTTTGAAGAAAGGTGAACATGCCGAGCTTCAGAGAGAATGAATAACTCAGGTTTTGTCTTCTAAGTGTCAGATTTCTCTTCATAAGTGCCCTCAGAGTAATTTAATTCACAAAAAGCCTTCCTAACACATAGTAGTCAAAGTCATCTCTCTTAAAAGAAGTAATTCATGCAACTATTCTCCATGGTCAAAGAGAAATCTCCCCGTGTTGAATCAGACAGATCTCCTTTATTCATGTGACAGATGGAAAGAAAAAAGGGAAAGTTATGGGAAATTATTGGACAATTAAAATTGTGAAAAATCCTATTTAAAAATTCCACCTTGTGCTGGTAAAAGAGTGTGTTTCCCGAGGAAGAAATCACTATGAATTAGAAGGAACGATCACCCTTATGTCGACCTGTAAACAAGGTACACAGACTTCAATGGTGCAAACGGTACAAAGAAGTGAGTACTTTCTTTTTCTTTAGGTTTTGACTTACTTATACCTGCATGTGATAGCACACATGGTAATCCCAGCACTCTGGGAGGTTAAACCAAGAGAATCACAAGTTCGAGCCTCACTTAGTCCATTCTCCCATTCAGTGATTTAGAGAAAACCTGTTTCTAAATTTTCTAAAACATCTTTTCTATTTTTTGGGGGGGGAGAAAGGCCCACCATTTAGTCCAGGCTGACCTTGAACTCATGGTAATCCTCCTGTCTCAGCCTCTCAAGGACTGGGATTATAGGCATGTCCCACCATACCTGGTTTTTTGTTTTTGTTTTTTTTTTTTTTAATTTTAAAAGGAATGGGCACGTAACTCTGCATGACAGCCTTGGTTCAACTACCAGTAACACACACACACACACACACACACACACACACAACTTATAAATCACCTTCAAACTTTCTTTTGGTAACAGTACTAAGTTCTAATTTTTGAAAATAGTAAAATTTACCTTCTTTATGATTAATCCTGGTAGTTTGGTCACACAACTAATGTGCCTCCTGGTGGCAGCCTATCATAATTGCAGGTTCACACAACTCCCTTAGGAGTCTTCAGTTCCACCTGATCGCCCCTGCCCGCAGAGTGGGTTTTCAGAATTCCATTAGGCCTAATTTCATACTTGCCTTTCAAAAAACTATCACCATCTTGCCAATGCCTGCTCTTCTGGTACAACTTTATTCCTTTCTCACAAAAGCTTTGGGAGAGAGAGAGAAAACTACTCTCCAGGTATAATTTGCTGCTTGCTGTAACAGGGTCATCTTGGTGTGGATGGCTCAGGACTGGCAGGAGGGAATTTACAGAGGGGTTCACCAAGGGCCTTCAGGAGAGATCTTACCGGCAAGGTACCCAAATGGAGAGGGTGGATGGACCAAAGATAAATTCTGTCACCTCTGCAAATATTGGTGATTAAACCCAGTGGCTTTGCACTGAATTACATCCCAAATCCTTTTTTTTTTTTTTTTTTTTTAACAGAGTCTCTCTAAATCACTACACTTGTGGATAAGGCTCAGACTTGCACAATCCTCCAGTTCCCAGAATACACCACCACACCTGGCTAGTGTTTCTATTTTTACCCTATGGACAGCTTCGGGAAGAAGTAGCAAAGACATGTTACTGACGGATGAAAAGAGCCCTTAACATGGGCACAGGCGGCTGACAGGCTGGGGAGTTTGTGGGGCGCTGGAGGGAGGACAGGGACCGTCCCTCCAAAGTCTCCCCACTTGACTGCCACAACCGCTCCTGAGAAATTTCCCTAACCTAGTTCTCAGCGCCTGTCACTATGACTCTCTGCTTATTTGCCTCAGGCTCAGAAGAGCTTCATGACCTGGTTACAGCTGACACATGCCAGTGGCCAAGTGATTTCTCTAATTTCTTTAGGAAAAAAAAAAACATACACCAGTACAAACTAGATCCTAGGAGGCCAATTGAATGGTAATGCTAAGAAAGTCTTTATTTTCAACAGCTGGGCTGGGAGAGAACCCATAAGCAATGCCCCTTTTCTAAGAGGAGAAAGAGGATTAGACCAACAATGTCAAGGCCCAGAATTGTATCCAGCACTTACGTCCCTGAGCCCAACACTCGCTGGGCTATGCAGAACCCAACCCCCAAAAGGTGCTCACATTTCATGCTGGTTCATTCCAAGAGAGAGAAAGAAATTTTAACTAATGACGATGCTCTCTTTTTCTAGATCCAAAGCACCTGAGTGCTTCCTAATGCCTTCGGAGGTAGAGGCGCTGACACAGTATTCATTGGTTTGCCTTAATTTAGAAGAGCAATGTGGAGAGGTTCGCCTCTGTCGGGCAAGGCCCAGACACTTCCGGTTTAGGCAGAAAGTCTGCAGACTTTCTAGAGCCCGCCTCCTCGGCGAGCCTCCACAGTGACCGCCAGGAGATTGTTAGCAAAAGGAAATAATGCTGATTACACCCCATCGTCCTCTCAACAGTCTCCTCTACTTTAAATGGGCAATTTGGGTTTTCCAGAGGTAGAAACCTATGTTTCAGAGATGGGCTCCCCTGTTATTACCCGAACCTTGTTGTCCCCCATGACAACCATTAGCCACAAGTGGC
This sequence comes from Thryonomys swinderianus, assembly GCA_004025085.1. Taxonomy (NCBI): domain Eukaryota; kingdom Metazoa; phylum Chordata; class Mammalia; order Rodentia; family Thryonomyidae; genus Thryonomys; species Thryonomys swinderianus. Next base: position 61,343 of record PVIC010003676.1, on the reverse strand, counting down.
TCTCAATTCTCAAAATGCAACTGATCTGAACTGAGATGTCCGCTCTGTGTAAAGTACCCACCCGGTGTCAATTCTGTACTGTGAAAATAGCTCATTAGCAATATTTTATACTCAATACATGTTCAAATGATACTGTTTTGAGTATCCATAAAACCGTGTCTGCGTGTTCACATTCTTTGGCGTGACTGGGCAGCAGCGCTCATGTCCCCTGCCAGCTGGGTCTGAGCAGAACCCCTCCGCCCTGGGCCCTGCTCCTCACAGTGGTCTGTGGGCCCGCACCACTGCGCCAGCCGGATGCCCATGAGGAATGCAGCCTGTCCTCATCCACCCCAGGCCCCCGCGAGCGGACCAGGTCCCTGGGTGACTCGCTGACACATGAATCCGAGGAGCACTGTGACGCATCCCGCAGTATGAGCAGGAAAATACATGTCCAAATGATACTATTTTGAGCATAGCCAATTAAGTCAGGCACATTATTAAAGGGGCACATTTGAGCCCCTGAACTGTCTGATGCCAGCCCCTGACCCTAGACTGCTTCTATCAGAGTCTCTGTGTCTGGAGCTCAACACTGGCACTTTGTACTTTGCTGAAGTCTCCCCAAGTGACTCTACCGTGAAGTCAAACTCAAGAGCCGGGGCTATAAACTGGAATCCTCTGCCTCTAATGACAGCTCCCGCAGGTTAAAAGTTCAGAGTTGTTTTCTCTTTTCTTCTGCATAATCAACTTTGTTCTGTTCTGTTTCTCCCTAAAGAAACAATGAAATGTTTTTCAAGTCATGCAAGTTGGAACTTAGTTTGTTTTATTTTTTTTTTTAACGAAATTCACATGAATCCAGTACACTGCCAGAGCAAGGGGGGAAAAATGCATGAACTTGGGATTGTAAATGGATGGTAACATGTAATCTCTCCCGGGCTTCTCCTTAGCCTTGCTTTTGTTCCTCTCTGGCATATCTGCTTTGTTCCTGCTCATACTGCGGGATGCGTCACAGTGCTCCTCGGATTCATGTGTCAGCGAGTCACCCAGGGACCTGGTCCGCTCGCGGGGGCCTGGGGTGGATGAGGACAGGCTGCATTCCTCATGGGCATCCGGCTAGCGCAGTGCTGCGGGCCCACAGACCACTGTGAGGAGCAGGGCCCAGGGCGGAGGGGTTCTGCTCAGACCCAGCTGGCAGGGGACATGAGTGCTGCTGCCCAGTCATGCAAAAGAATGTGAACATGCAGAATGGTTTTATGGACACTGAGCAAACTTTTAAATAAAGACTGGTCTCATTTTCCAGGATAGTTACATGGGCAAGTGCCTTCTGTGTATATAAACAGAGCTTCCCCACAGTCTGCCAAAGTCTCAGTCACATCTACTAGACCTGACTCCTCCCAGGGGCTGAGAAGAAGCACAGAGGCCCACAGAAGGCTCTTGCACTGGTATTATCTCCACCAGTAGTCAAGGCTGAATCTGTGTTACTTAGAGTTTGCAAAAAGAGCAGATTTCATATAAAATGTAAGAGCAGATTTCATATAAAATGTATGTGTGAATATATATGCATTTACAAGGTAGGCTTACAAGACAGGAAGTGGAAGAGTCCTGACGGCCATCTGCCAGGTCAGAGATGGGAGAATCCAAAATGGCCGTCCGTGTGCCAGAAGGCAGAGGATCCAGTCAAGGTCCAGCCCAGGGCTGGAGTCCAGGGTGAGTCTGTGTCACAAAGGGGACAAGCTGAGGAATCTAAGCTGGGAGCCTAAAGGGACTGGCAACAAATAGCACGAGGCAGGGGTGCAGACAGGAGCTCCTCCAGAGAGAAACAAAAGACCTTCTTTCCCTTTCCATCTCCTCCAAGCTATAAGCCTACTGGTTGGTGCCATCCACACCTAGGGTGGTTCCTCCCTCCTTAGCTCGTGGTGTACAAATCAGTCAACCACAGACGTCCCACAGTTCAACTGCTCTGCTAGCCAGGTGGTTCTTCCTCAGCTCAAGTAGACAGAGCACAAACAGAACCACAGAATCCTAGGTCTCTGCTGCTTCCTGTCCTTCGTCACCATTCTGGGTTCCACCTAGGGCCAGCTGAGTTACGGTCTTTAACCTTTACTGTGTCTGCAGCTACAGAATCTCACACCACCTTACCTCTCCCACTCTCTGCTCATCGGAAGGCTCTACATGTCTCTCATTCCCACAGTCCTAGAGAGAGTAGGAGAGGGTATGAGGTTTTTATGGGCCTAGGAAATGGGCGCATCTCTTCCACTCACATTCCCTTTGCCAGGACCAGTCATGGCCATAGGAATCAAAATGTGCCATGTTTGGTAGCAAACGACTCCCCCACTGCCCATGCCTCCTTCTCAGCCATCCCGTTATCTGACCACTTATCTCCTATGTCTCCAGTTCACTTCCACAGCCCCCCACCTCCACCAAGCCTTCTAACCCCAGGGACACCGCTCCCACCCCCACCCCTACCCCTTGATCGCACACCTCTCCCTGCTGCTTGCCTGCCTCACCCTGCAGCCTGCTTCTCCTGCCTGGTCTGTAGTCACAAGGTCTGATCTCTATGGCTTTGCTCCTCTCCAGCTTCATCACCTGGAGAAACCAGCAAACTCTGCCTGACCCCAAAAGCTACACATGGGCAAGAGAAGCTCACAACTACACTCCCCAGTCTCCGCTCTCAAGACAAGGGACACCAGTGGGTTCCTGGTGTTGCCTGTGTGCGTCTCCACGCTCCATCCAGCTAGAACCTTCCCACTCTTAGGTCTCTGACATCCTCTCCCCATCCTCACCTTCAGATGATGAGCTCAATTCCTATTTTACAGAGAAAATTGAGAAAAGAAGGAAAAAACCCACAGGCTCATGCCACCATCCCTGCCAACATCGGCATCTGTGTGAGCTGCCTCCCCTCCCCCTCTGCACCCACGGGGGCCAAGCCAGCTGCGGAGAGCTCCTCCCCCACCTACTCTAGTGCTGCTCCAGAAACTCTCCTCTCGGCATCAAGAGTCCCTTTCCTCACTGAACTGGTCCCATCATCACACAAAAATGTGTGATGCCGACTAAAAACCTCTTGACCCAGGTCCCCACAAGCTAACTTTTTGCGTCTCCTTTCTGCCCCCCGTTCCTCCCCTTCCCTTCTTCCTTCAACCCACCCAAGCTGGCTTTAACTCCACCACCTTTGTCAGGGTAACACACGGCCTCTCCGGTGCTCAGGGCGCCCTAACAGCAGCACCTGGCTGCCACGTTCCTCCTGGCTTCCTCCTCATCTTGCTCAGCATCCCTGCCCAGCACACGGTCTCTAGGTTGGTTTCTTGCCCCGCTCTGCCTGCTCCTCCTGTCCCGCACCTCTGACATCTGCGGGAGATAAACGGCTCTGTCCTTTCACTTTTCCTCTCTCGGCCCTACTGCCCTTCAGTTACTTCACACGGTCTCTGACTTTTAACACCCTCTAGGAGATGTGATCAATAGCATGGTGAATGCTGCTACCATGCGCCATCCAATGGAAAGGCCGGCTCGTGAAAGCATACATGGAGTCCTCATCCTCCTCTTTCACTGGACCTGGCCCCGTGCAACTTCTGGCTTTTCCCCAAAGCAAAATGACCATGAGAGGAAAACATTTTCGACCGATGGAGGAGATGGAGGCAGCCATGAGAGTGCAACAAAACACACTCATAAAAGATTTCCAGAACTGCTTCAGAAGGTGGCAGGAGCAAGGGGATGAGTGTGTTCCAAGTAAAGGGGCTACCTTGAGAAAGGTTAATGGGATGAGTTTTTAAATATTCATACACTATTTTTTTAAATCACACCTTGCCTATTTGATGGCTCCCCCAGGTGCCTCTCCAGCCTTGATGCTTCTCCTAACTCCAGGCTCCTGGATATCTCCACCGGACAGTCAATGCAAATGACCTGAGGCGACTTGAAAATCTCTTGCTAACTGGATCCACCCACTGTGCACCTGGGGGGGGAGCAATTATATTCTTTCAGTTGTTCTAGCAAAAGAGAAACAAACAAAAACAAAGCCAACTAAAACAAAGAACATCACAAACCATGGCATCAGTAATTATATTCTTACACCCCAATTAACTTGTCAGGAAATTCTGCTGGATTTCCTCCAAAATATCTTCCCCTCTGGCCACCCCCACTTGCCACCACAGTAGTCCAAGCCCCGGAACTCTCCATCGGCTCCTGCAGGCACCTTGCATTCTCCTGTCTTGCACCGGGGCCTCCTAGGGTCCACCTTCAGTGCTGTAACCTGAGCGATCCTGCTGCAACCACAGGGTCGATCCCCTGTGTTTCTGATCCCCCAGACCCTCACACACGCGGGCTTTCTGTCTTACTCACTGTAAAACTCAAGTCTCTCTAAATGACCTACACGGCCTGACGTGATCTAACCATTTTCTCTTCAGTTCCATCCAGTTTTCCCCAACTTCCCTGAACTGTTCCTGAGACACACCCTACATACCTAGAGCCTCTTAGAGCCTCTGCACTTACTGCCCAGGCCTTGCCTGGAATGCTTTTGCCCCAGACCTACAGTTTAAAACTCCCTGCTCCTTCTTCAGGCACCTACTTGTTCAAGGGTATCCTTAACCATCTTTAGCCTAGGAGTATATAGATCAGTAGTAGAGCACTTCTCCTCGGGAATAGAGTGCTTACCTAGTTTGGGCAAGATCGTGGATTTAGATTCCTAGAACAGTGAAAAATAAAGCTAAAATTAAAAAATAAAATACTTCTAAGTTGTGTCTTACTACGCTGTGATATTTTGCAACTTGTTTACTAGGTTCACTCTCTTATGGCCTGTCTTAAAATGTAAGCTCCTCGAGGGTAGGGATGTTTTTCACATTACAACACCTTTCACCGTGCTCACTAAGCTCTGTTAAATAAGTAAATGAATGAGATCATACTTCATTGGGCTTAGCCCAGCAGCCTGTACCCAGAAGGCATTTACTAAGTTTTCTTTGCATGAGAAAATCAAACCACTCTACAACATTGATAGTATGTGGCTATGCTTTAAGAGTGTCTAAAACTCTGCAGCAAAAAGTGAATTTTCAAAAATAGAGAAACACTGGAAAGATGCTGTGGGGCTCATTTTCACGTAAAAGGGCCCTCTAGCACCTTCACATTTGCTGTCCCAACTACATAATTAGCTCCAAGACCTTGGCTCCCAGAGCTCTCACCTGGCCCTTGCCAGACTCAGGGTCCAACATAGATAGATCTTCTTACCCTTTATTTGCTTCCCATGCTCTGATTCTCAGAGTCCACTTGTGCTACTCCTAACAACAAAGGAAAAAGGAGAGGACCAAAAAGAAGAGGAAGAGGTGGTGGTGTAGAGGAGAACATGGCTAAGAAGCTACCACTTTGCGGCCCTCTGGACGCCAAGCTGGTGCTGCTCAGGGTGTCATCCTGTCGGCTCATCTTCCTAACCAGATTTGGAACCTGCCCCAGTTTTACTACATTGGCATCTCCAGCCGTTAGGCCAGGTGTACGCACACTGTTTAAATTCTCAGGGCACTGTGCTGATGTGTGACCAGATGTGAGCAGTATCAAATGGGCGCTTCGTCTGCTCACCGTCTCAACACCCAAAACAGATCTGCATGTTATCTCGACGTTATAGACAATGAAGTCAAATCTTGGAGAAGTGAAGAATTTGCTCGAGGTCAGCTAGGTGAACAAACCGAAGCTCTCTTCAAGGCCTCCTGAGAGGTGCTGTCCAGAAGCACAGGCTACACCAAGTCCTGACGTGCCCCGATGGGCTACTTGTCCTAAGCCCTCTGCTGGGATGTGGACCTCAGTCATTTCCTGCAATCTCAGAGATGCTTGAGGACCAGATCAGCTTCTCAAGGACTGTCCATTAGACGTCAAGGAGGCCTGGCCACCCCGCCCACCTTCCCATGCCCCGGCGCTGCAGGCTCAGGCCCCAAACTCAAGCCCTCCGTAATGGGCCACTGCTGAGGAAAGTTATGGCTCTGCTCCCCTGAGGCAGGTCTGTCACATTAAAATGCTTATTTCCTTCAGGTTCTGAGCTCTTTGTCCCGGACTCCACCCTCTTGCCCTCCATTCTGCACGCCATTGATTCTTTCTCTTGTAGAACTTTCTACCCCAATCTCGGCCTGAGGCTCCACGTTTTACCCCTTGGTGTATTCATTCATTCGGAAGATATTTACAAGCGCCACCTGAAGGGAAAGAGGGGGCGTTAACTAGCAGAGGACAAGGCCCTTCCCTGCGAAGGTTGTCCTGAAGGCTTTGCCACGGCGGAACCACCATCTCGGTGGCACGGGACGCGGACAGGCCGAGTACGAGAGCTTGAAATACACCGGAGAAGGAGGGGCAGGGGACACATCCACCGGGCAGCAAGGAGCTCCGCGGGAAGGTGACAAGGTGGCCGCTGGCCCAGGGCCACAGTTAGGGTGTGGCTTTGGCAAAGAACGGGTGCAATCTGTACATTTTCCCAAGAGGCTCCACATATACACTAACTGGCTCATACAAAGCAGTAGACATCAAAATGCAAGTGTGGACAGACAGCTGGCCAGGCAGGAGACAAGCCACGGAGTCTTTCAGACCGTATGGACAAGAAACGCGGGAATCGTGTTCTCTAGATCGCGTTCTCCATGCTCCTCCATCCACCCTTTCAGGAACCTTCTAGGCACTGGGAACCCAGCGGTAAACAAGAAAGTTCCCTCCCTCCTCAGTGGCCAGAGTAGATTTTGAATCTGCCCAAGCTCCTCCTTCCATCTCGTTAAATACAGCATGAGAAGAAGAGAAAGGACGGAGGGACAGAGACAAGGATCAGGGAAGGAGCTTCCCCCAGGCTCTTCACCAGGACTCTTAAGATAGAAGCAGTCCTGATGGTGTGTGCTGTGTATGAGGCGAACTAACAGAAGAAAGGAGAGAATGTATCTACCGGGAATCAAACCCTGACTATATGCGTAGAAGATTTCTAAAAGCACACGCATGTCACCCCACTCAAATCCCGTAGTGACACTCAGAAATTGGAATTACAACAACCCCCACGCTACAGATGGGAAAACAGACAGAGAGAGGCTGTGTAATTTTCCCGGTTACACAGCTGGTAAATGGGACTAAGCTAAAATAATACTAATAATAACAAAGATAAATTCAGAGGGATTCAGACCCTGACAGGATGACCTTTATCATTCTACTATAAGATCTTGACTATCTAAGCCTTTTAGGGAATTCATAAAATATAAATTTAAAAATTTTTTAAAAATCTCTCTTACCCTTTCCATTTTAATGTAGAACACTGGTTCACAAAAGCCACACAAAGTAGATACACAGTTTGAGGTGTTAGGGGAACACCTTAGCAAGCAACGTGCAGTTCAAGAAATAGAAAACTCTGCCCGCTGCCCGGAAGCCCTTTGATATTCCCTGTCCAGGTCAGTGTGGCTTCCTCCTCACAAAATGAACCACCTCTCAGCTTCTAAAGCTATCCGTGTTCACGTATGTGTGTGTGTTTACAGCACTGGAACCCTAGTGTGCTTCCACAGACTCTACAGTGCAGACCTGTCCGTTTGTATGTGTGATGCATTTTCCAGGTTTCTTCTATTCTCAGTCCCTTTTCCATTCCTTGCATTTTCTTGCTGCTTCTCTGGGTGCTGATCTATAGACTTCCTACCATCTGGCTTTTGTGGATCATACACTAACAGTCCAAATCACAGTGTTCTATTTTCCGGATTTCCTGCAAATAGGGGCTGGATCCAGAGAGCGGGTCAGTCTCTGGTTTGATGTCTGGCAGGATTCTAGGTGGTGATTTGTTCTTTCATCCTGTACCATGTAACGTCTGGCTGTCTCTCTCTTGTGATGATAGCAGCGGCCAATGCTCCCTGCCAGGATCAGCCAGTCAGAACTGGCTGCGAGATGGAGATGTTCTAGCTCTTTAATTTCTTTTCGCTTATTTTTCTTCCACGAGAATAAACTTATAAAATATGCCTTCCTTCTTGTACTATTTTTTAACATACAGTCATCTTTTGGTATTTGCAGGGTCTTGATTCTGTGAGTCTGTGGTGTAGATACGAAGATCTTCAGAGGGTCAAGTCCCTCACAAAACACATAGTATTTGCACAAAACCTACATGCAATACATAGTATTGCACAAAACCTCTCCCAAATATTTTAAATCATCTTTAGATAATTAATGATGTCAGATTCATGGCATGCAAGTGCTATGTAAATAGTTGTTATGTGTCATTATTTAGAGAATAACAACAAGAAAAAAGTCTGTACAGATTCAGTATAAACGCAATTCTTTCCCAAATATCTTTGATCTGTAACTGTTTGAACTCACAGATGTAGAACCAGAAATAAAGGACCAACTATATCATCAGGAAGTCATGGATTTCAACTTATTTAATGGGTTTCAAATACTTACATTTATTATCCTTTTTGAAGCTCAAATTTCCCCCTTCAGGTTGACTCTTTTTGAAATGCGCCTGTTGGTCCTGGCCAGCTTTTCCACTACCGGGTGTGACAAGATGTTCCAGACACAGTTTGGTAGGTACCTTTCCCACCCCAAACCTGGAAATATCCATTCCTCTAGTTTTCCGTGGTGAGAAATGGCACTGAGGGTGCCTGTTGTTTCTGAGTTGGTCATCATTTCTAGGTCTTGTAAATATAGATGCACAAAATACCTGTATGCCATATTCAGCAAAAAGAAGTTTTTGTTTTTATTGTTGAAATGATACGCTATGCCCCTCTCACGGCTAGCCTAGACTTGTGAAAGTGTAGCCCACAGAAGGGCTAGCTGGTTTGTGGCCCATCTTGGTATTTTGAGGTCTTAGGAGGAAAGTGAAGCCGTTCTTCCAGTTTAGGAACCCAACTCCTATTTAGTGTCATTTTCTTTTTCTCTCTCATGAGTTGGTTCACAAAGACTTTTACCTGTCCGTATCATTTTGTATAGTCTACTTATATTCTTAAACTGCCAAAACACTGTCAAATTGTCCCCTCTGGGGCACTGTTTGAGGTTCAACCTGTCACAGACAAAAGGAAGTAACATGCTGGAGGCCCAGCACCTCTGCTCTCAGCTCTCACTTTAAGAGCTTGTGACTTGTAAATCCAAACTGTAGAATGAACTGTGCAGACTGATGGCAACTCACCTATGCATAAGGGCATTAACAAGCACGTGGCTGTGAGTCCTCGTGTTAGCTTAATAACAGGCTGAGCAGGAGCACAAGGGCTTTGAGGAGCAACAGATGAAGGAAGGATTTAGCCTGTGCTGCAAAGCACGAAAATATGATGGCTTATGCAAAAGAGCCTACGGCAAAAATTCCCTTCCCATCACACTGTCAAGGAAAACACCTCCTTCAATCCTTGTGCCAGAAGAGCACTACTCAGCCAGAAAGGATAAAATCTGAGTCATTTGTAGGAAAATGGATGCACTTTGAGTCCATAATGCTAAATGAAGTAAACCAGACACAGAAATCTAATATCTAAATAGCGTGTGGCTTCTCTTAACTGAGGAAGCCAAAATATACACAATTTAGAGTAAAATAAAAGAAAGGTGATAGGAAACAGGGCGATAGACTATGGAAATGGGAAAGGTTGTGGAGTTGGGGAAAGATGGAAAGTAGAGAAAAGGATCAAGATGTGATATGTATAATAATTCATTATGTATCACAAACATATACTGTTGAAAAATAATTGTGTAACCAAGAATACAGGTCTAATGTTTCAGTGCTATATGGCATAGTACATGTGAAAGTTTTTTTGGATGTTGCAATATGCTGTGCAAGTGAACTAACTATATTATTATTAAATCTATTTAATTAAATTTAAAAATTCTTCTCTTAAAAGTATCTTGGCCAACTCTATGTGCTCCTACACGTCATTTCCAAATGAAAGGCAAAGGAACATGAACACATCAGGCTGGCTGTCTCTGAGTGCCTGCAGGGAGCCCAATAATATGACTCTGTGATCTTCATTATCTTCATAAAAAGAAAGAGCTAGAGGTTGAAATGGGGCCAGCCTTGTGTACTTCCCACTGAGAAAAAGTATAAGGGCAAAACTTTCCCCCACAAGCCTATACATGCCTCTCTCATTGTTTGCCAGAAGTCAGGCCACAGGGTGTTTAGTTAGAGAGGCAGTATGTCTCAGAAAGTTCCAGAAAGTTCTAGAAAGTGTGCTATCCTGAGGTGGTGTACTGGGGGCCTGGGTAGAATGAAAGGGAGGGAGGAGTATATGATGTGTCAGGGCAAATGAAAATGAGTGAGGATTTTAAGAGACAAACCAAAGAAGGAATGTAGATCTCCTGTAGGTCTCTAATTATGAAGGTTTATGGATGTGAATCGTAGCCATGCTGAAGGAAAATGAGAGTTATCCTTCCAGAGAGATGAGTCTTCTCTGGATGGAGCAGGATGATGAAGTGGAGAGCTATGATTATGTATGTGTTAATCTGGATAATGTCTTTAAGATATTTCAAACATCATTTTCTCTAGATATGTATCTCTCTAATTTGTGGACCTCTTTTTGGTGTGGCCAAAAAGTGTGGCCTCTTTTCCACTCCTCCTAGGAAGCTGCACTTTAACTTCCACTCACATCTATTCCTTTTGCACATTTATGAGAATACAAATATATGGGTCCTCACAGAATCTGTGCTAGGGCAATAAAGAGAGAACTGGCAAACCTCTCACCCAGGAATACAAGATATAATTACTTCGTTTATTCAATTCACTCTCCTTTCTTCTGAGATGAACAGCAAATGAGATATTTAAAATATCTGACTCTTAAAACAGGTCCCTTCTTGCAAATAGATATTAGACATGATCAGATAAACAACTGCCTTAATTTTAAAATATGCATCTCAGAGATTGGTGACCTCATCTTGACTATCTCAACTGTTCTCTCTCTCTCTCTCTCTCTCTCCCCCCCCCCCACCTTCTCTCCAGTTCGGTGCTGCCCAAACATACTCATTTCTCCTAGAGAAGAAACTGTAAGAGCGCTAGCAGAGGTAACACTCCCTTGTAGGAAGAGCCCTCTGCTCTGGTGTCCTGGATCCAATACAATGGGCCTCTTTAATCTCCAGAGAGCAGGGGTCTAGGTGTCACTTCAGAAAAGCCATTGTTCTTGAAGGAAGCACAAGCACAGATATTTCTGAGTCTCAATTATGTGCCTTCCCACCCTGGTACTGAACCCCTGTCCAGCTGTCCCTTGACGGTCCACTTCTGTCCCGCCACCCTCCCAGCAGCAATCTGCACTTTGCTTCCACCGTGCCTGTGCTATTGGCCACTGGAGGCAGTATTTTTTTTAACTGCTTCACAGGCACCTTCCTGTGGGCTATGTGGAGCTCAGTGGAATCCTGGCCTGGCAGGGCTCTGAGGCCACAGAAAAGAAGCCTAACTTTGCTCACAGAGAGGGAAACATCATGAGGGCAACAGAGGACTGCTCCAGGGAGAGACCTGCGGATTCCCTGAGGCAAGGACCCCTTCAGCTCCTGGAAGAATTGTTCAGTATGTAACAGCAAGAAAGGACTATCCTCTCTCAGTTAAAGAGTTCCGGTTAAAACCACAGACACTGATAACCTATAACTCTACAAATTAGCATGCTCAGCCAAGTCATACTTAAATGGAATGGGCAGCATTGAACTTTGGCTAAAAACGCCAAGGTATATGAAAAAGTATTAAATAATCTTATGTCTGAGTCAGGAGAGAAGTTGGGATGCTTTGGCATGGGTGGGAAGTTTCTCCTTACCCAGAGGCCTGTGTCTCCTAGGACAGCTCAGACCCAGATGCTCCTGAGAAGGTGAAGAGCAGATCCCTCCCTGAGCCCTGGGACACTTGCGAAGACTCACTGGAAAAGGGACAGGGACCCAGCAAAAGGGAGCCATAGGCTAGGAGAAGAGGTAGGAAAGAAAAGGTAATTATGACAACTTACACACCAGAACAAATCCATAGCAACCTTGGAAAAGAGAACCAACCTGAATAAAAAATGAGGACAAGGAAATTCCACTCTCTGCTGGGAAGCAAAGATCTCCTGCCTTCACATGGCATCCTCAAAGGTGGGCTGAGGGGAACACAGTGCTGCGTGCGTCCCTGTATGCAGGCAACAGGTGAAGCACCAAGAATGCCTCCAACAGGCACAGAGGAACAACCTCATAGCACAATCTGACTTTAGTTCACTGTAGCATTAAAGGGTTTGGTACCTGTAAAACAGTGCTTGGCACATAGTAAGTGTGCTGTGAACAGGAGGGTTATCATTATACTAATTAGCCATCACCAACAATCAGACCTAGATCATCCACACCTAATATTGTATTTGCACAGGTGTCTGCATGGACCAGTGTTTATAGGTCCTCTCTCCAGCACAGGGTCTAGTGAAAAACGTGAGCAAAAAGGCAGCAGGACTGTACTGAATGGCACCTAAATAAAACAGAGCCATCTCTAGGCAGCAAGCACAGAATAAGGCTGTTTGAGTCCAGCAGAAGTCCAAGCCAGATCTGGAGACCAAAACAGATGGCTGTAAGTCCTCTTCGCCATCCAGATCGTTTCTATGAAGCAGCTCATGGGTTTGAGCACAGGCATATTGAAAAAGCACCTTGTTCTACTCGGAACACACCAAAGGAACAGAACCAAGAGAATGTATATCTGAAGAAACGGATATTTACTTTAAGAATTGACTTATATGGGCCAGAGGGTTAGCTCAGTGGTTCCGGCGCCTGCCTCGCAAGCAGAAGGTCCTGAGTTCGATCCCCAGTAACCACATACGATGCTGGGCATGGAGACTCACGCCCACCAACAATCAACACCGCATACCACAATGCCGGGTGTGGTGGCTCACGCCTGTCATCCCAGCACTTGGGAGGCAGAGACAGGAGGATTGCTGAGTTCGAGGTTTGCCTGGGCTACATAGTGAGCTCAGGGCCAGCCTGAACTACAAAGCGAGACCCTGTCTCAAAAAAAAAAAAAAAAAGAATTGGCTTATATGACTGCAGGGGCTGACAAGTCCCAAACCTGCAGGACATGCTGCCAGGCTGAAGGCCCAGGGAAAAGCTCATGTTGCATGTTGTCTGCTGCAGAACCCCCCTCTTCAAGGGAGGCCAATCCTTTTATATTAAGACCTTTAAGTGACTGAGATTAATGAGAGCAATCACCTTTATTCAAATTTGACTGGTTTCATATTAATCTAGGCTAAAATGCATTCACAGAAACATCTAGAATATTGTTTGACCAAGTATCTCAGAATTCTGACCTCACCAAGTTGACCACCAAAAGCCACTGTGTCTTAGTTATTTTTCTCATTCCTGGAACAAAATACCAACATCCAAAGTTAAAGGAGGAAAAGTTTATTTGGCTCACGGTTTGTACCAGTTTCAGTCTATAATCAGCTGGCCCCAAGGGAGGGTGGCATGGCAGAGAGGCAACACAGAGGAGAAACAGTTCATGGTGGGCAGACGATAGCAAAGGAAGCAAGAGACCTTAGCAGCTTTTTCTGCCTTTTTATATGCTAAGCTACTGGGATGGGGGTGGTGCCAAACCAATCAATGAACAGATTTCATAATCACCCACCCTTAATCCTAGCAGTGCGCCATGAATCAATCACACACTCTAAATTCAGCTGCCTCTGAAAATGCCCCACGCCCCACCTCTGATTGCATGAGATTTCAGGGGACATCTAGACATGAATCATAACATACCACAGGCAACCCTCAGAATTCTAACACACAGATGTGAGTCTCTAGAAGTGATCTCAGGCAGAAGGGACTGAGGAAACTCCTGTCTCTGTACTACAGACAGGGCCCAGCTCTCCTACAGGAACACTGTATCCTGAGCCAGACATGCATTTCAAAGAACTCGCTCAAGGTTTCAACTCAAGATACTACACTAAAAAGGTTGGAACAGGCTGGTAAAAATGTCAGTTCAGAATGGTAATAAAAGCTTCATTTTTATCAGAAAACTAATTTCTAAGTTTTAAAACATCTATGAGTCAGGTCTACTTTGGGGCTTCTTGCCACTTGTTCCCTTAGTTTGTACTATGCATTTAATAATTAAAAAGCTGGTTGGTTTCGAGTGTCTGTTCAGTCTGCCAATACCCATCAAATAAGACCCTGAGTGAGTAGAAATTGTTCTGGAAGAGGGAAGGTCTCACACGGACATCTTGCTTACAGAGCACACAGAAAGGCAAAATGTATAGCAAAATACCTTGCATATATTCAAATATCAAGTGAACCAAATCAAAGTGATTTTTAGCACGGTCTTTCATTGCTCTGTGTCTTTATAAATAGGCAATTTACCGGTAAAAGGGTTATGTAGGAGTTGCCAAGATATTCAATTTATGTAACAGAGTAGAAGTTACTCTGGAAGGTCATGTTTTTGTTCAAAATCTAAAATGTTAATGCACGCAACCGCGCAGGCCTTTCATGCTCACTGAAGCAATAAGGCTCCAGTTCAGCCCTAAGCAGAGCTTGTAGAGCGCCGTGGCTCGGCACCCTGACACCAGGTGTTCACGTTTCCTTACGAAGACAAAGCTCTGAATCTCTAGACTAAGCATTCTCCACATGCCCTACCGAATTTTCTTCAGATGTTGAAATATACTCCTTTTCATCCCTTCTGAAATAAAAAGAGGGGACGGGCTGATAGGGAGCGGCCTGCCTCTGAAGCTCCGTGGTGGGACTGCAGGAAGGAGAAAGTTCTGGATCATGCACCAAGCCTAAGGCTGCTGAGGACGGCAGTGAGGAGACACAGCTGGCAGCCTGGGCTACGAGGTACGCGTCGCTGCTCGGCAGGATCCCCCCACCTACGTGACGGAGGACCGCGGCTGAGGGACTCTACAACAAAACCTGCTGCATGGCCGCAACACCCAGAGAGAGAAGCCAGGCTCCAGTGGAGGCAGCACGCAGTCGCAGTACCTGCCTCCGTCTTCCAGGTTCCTCGTGGCAGGTAGGGGTGCCGTCAGTGACTTGCAGGCTAATTTAATGGTGCTTTGTGTCTCATGCCCACGAGTGTTACCCTACGTAGCAGCGAACGGCGAGGGGGAAATCTCACAGAGCTGTCACTCACCAGACATGTTCCAGGAACACCACACATGTTCTACACATGTTCCAGGAAGTCATGGAGAATAGAAGTGACCCAGCGGGGAGAAGGATTCTGAAATTAACTGAGTCAGAGAAGCACAAGTTAAACAGAGTTCACTAGTTCTCCAGGCAGGACTGCGCCGAGCGCCTCAGATGCCATTTGTATGTCTCATCTGTGTGCATTATGGGTTTTGTGTGTTTTGTATCTGTTCTGTTCATGTGAGTCTGTTGGATGAGTGTCTCTATACTATATGTGTTTTGTGTTGTAGAACTTGTGTTTTTCAGGGACGGTATAAACAGAAAATCTTATTTAACATTTTAGACACATTTCTGAAGCTATATTTTCTGCACTTAAAAAAATCAATATACTTTCAAACCAGATGAAACAGTTCCTTACAACATAATTTTTTCTCAGAATTTTAGCTAAGTTTGCATTAAAGAACCTTCTAGTAAATAAATACAATTTCCTATCAAGTCTATAACCTACATGAAAAGTGTTCTGCTAGAAACTAAATATATTGAGCCTTGATACAAATTATACTACAAATGCTGTTTTCTTTGACATTAGTCAAAAAGGAAATAAAATATTAATAAAAAAATAGTAATCCTACTTCAAATATTATTGCTCTACACAAAATAAATTGTAAATTATGAACATTTTAATATAAATGTGGAACACCACTGTAACTCAAACATAGACTGTGTACAGTATTGCTCCTAAAACATTAACAATTTTAAGTTAATTTCCAGCCTGTAAGTGGCTAAAGAACACTAATATTGAATCTCTTAGCTTCATTTTTTCATTTTCCTTTCTTACACTTTTTAATTTCATTAGAACTTATCATTTTCTTTCCAGCCACCCTCACCCTCCCAGCAATATCTAAACAAGTCATAGCATACAGAGACAAACATGATCACCCTGCTTACTTCTAGAAGCCATGCCACGTCGGTTCACATCAGCCAGCTAACATGATTCTGAGCTTGGCAGTCCAACAGGCTATATAATCCACACCTCCACTTCAAAAGCCAATGATAATTGTATTAACCACAATGCCAAATGGCTTTGCTTTTAGCCAAACTACAAGGTCAGATGGAAAACTATGCTATGTGTTTCTTTCTTTTAATTTATGAACATAAAAGGCACTTGCCTTAATCCTCCCTCAAAGTACTTCCCCTTTATGCCTAACTCTCTGAAGCAGTTCTGCAAGTCCTCTTTCTTGTGTGTCCTCAGCGCTGCCATGACCACTGCCATATCCTAAATCAGTTCAAAACATTTTCCTTTCATGGTCATTGTGACTTTGTGGAAGATCCAGTAGTTGAACATCAGATTTAGCAAGTAAAGTGGATGCGGACATACCATAATATTTTTAGGAGTCTGTCTTTCTGTTGGATGGCACTTGACAACAGCATTCACCCTACTTTTGGTCACCTCCCTAAAGACCCTTGAGAGAGGTCTTCCAGAACTGCCTTGGGAAGTGGCAAGAATAAGGAGATGTGTGTGAGGCGAGAGGAAATACGCCAAAGGGGTTTCATGCCAACATGTCTTTTTAAAAAATCTAAAATCAATAGAGATCTTTGATTGCCATCATTAAATATCAAAAATGGGTTTAACAATCCACAAGCTTATTCCTGCAGCTGGAAAACTCGTGGATCTTATTTGTCAGGCTACTTAAACTGTCCCTTTTCAGAAACACTGATCCCACCTAAAAGATTTCCAATACTTTTGTTTTTGACTGTTGGGACCTGCTGAATCAAAGCAGCTGAATTCAAAGTTCAATGTTGTTCCCTTCAAGGATTAGTGTATCTTTCTGGGCTGGAAAGACTGAGCAAGCAACACCTGTCCTCATATGAACTAAGCCAATGTATTTTTCACCCAAGAAATTTCAGACTTCAACCAGAGATCCATTCTCCTGAATATGATGCTGCCAGAAGTGAGCATATACGGGCCTCGTCCTGTGGATCATGCTCTGAGCATGACAACAGGTCATGCCAGTTCCTCTCTGTTTCCCTACCATTTGTTAGCCTGGAGCCCCTTCTTCTCTTCAAGAAGACTGAGTTCTACATTAACAGGGTTCCTCGGGGGCCCTTCACAGTAACTGTGTGTCTCTTCACAGAGATGTCACCAGTTTCTGGGATGTCAACAGTCTGATGCTGAGAACGGCCTTCACCCTCGTAGGAGAAGTGGCAGCATGGTAAGGTGTCTTTTACTGTGATAAATTTGGTATTTAAACATTAACTGCTCAACCCCTGTATGTTGACTGTGATTATCCTACTTAGCATATCCTGAGCTCAGATCTGTGTAGCTAAAAAACTAGAAATAGAAGAGTAAATGAATTACACTTGGTAAGTCTGACTAATATGGTAGCAAAAAATCTTGAAAACACCGGGTACATGGATGAAAACGTTTAGGATTATAGGACTGAAACATTCCTCTAGTGGGATGGAAAACATTTCTTGAGAACTATGAGTCAGGTCCCATGCAAAGTGACTTATGTACACTACTTTATTTGGTCTTCATCACCCTGAAATAGGCATGATACAGATTGAGTTTTTATATGGCCTTATAGTTACATTTTTACGCCTGTTTTACAATTAAGGTAAAAAGGCTCAGAGAAGCTACATAATTTGTCACCACTAAACTGCTAGGAAGTAGCAGAGCTGGGATTTAAACTCACCCTCCTGATAAAGTTTCTACCACTAAATGACAAATTAGCACCAATTCAATGGCTCAAAACAACATTCATGTATCATCTCAGTTTCCGTGGTCATGAGTTGAGGGGTAGTCTAACTGAATCTGCCACTGGGGAGCTCATGGGCTGCAGTCGAGGTGGTGGCCCAGCTGCCATCTTTCCTGGAGTGTAGAGCTCCTCTTCCACATGTGTGTAGCCTCATGGGCCACTCAGGCACCAGTGGCTGCTTGCACGTGGTTCCTCACTATTTCAAAGCCCAAGTCTTTCTCTCCACTCTGCTACAATGGAGTCTCACAGAATAGTAACACAGCCTTGGGGCTGAGCACCCATATTCTACTTGCTAAAAGCAACTGCAGCCTCTACTAGAGAGGGGGGTTTATACAGGAGTGTGACTTCCTAGGATTCATCTTAAAATTGTGGCTGCCACAGTGTTAGCGTCCTGTTCCTGTTTTCCTTGTTTAATTATTATCTTCTGCACAGAGATCAATATTACATAGAAATATTGGAGCATTACAGTTGTCTGGCAACAACAGAAATAAAGACAATATGGGTTCCCTATTTTCATAAGCCTTAGGATTGTGTATCTGCAGAAATCTGTGATTTCATCATTGAATAATTTGAGGTCAGTATTCAATAATTTCTAGTAAATGATGATTATTACTTAGCGCTAAACCCTAAATGCAATCTTCTAGAGGCTAGTGTCTGTCTTACCAAAGTTGATTTAAAATAAGAACCATTTAAGCACTGAGTTTTCCTATTTAGTCATCAAATAAGTCAACACTCAGTGTCATTATACAATGGTATCACATTGAAACTCAATCCTCCAAGAAAGGTTTTGGTGACAACTCCCCAAACCAGTGAAGTTTCCATGACCTAGTGGCCCGTGGTTGCACTCACTGATGAGACGGTCAGGAAGTGCGGCCCTTGTGCAACACAGGGTCACACTACTCTGCTAAGCGAGTGTGTCTGGGC
This sequence comes from Thryonomys swinderianus, assembly GCA_004025085.1. Taxonomy (NCBI): domain Eukaryota; kingdom Metazoa; phylum Chordata; class Mammalia; order Rodentia; family Thryonomyidae; genus Thryonomys; species Thryonomys swinderianus. The sequence goes on along the minus strand of PVIC010003676.1, from coordinate 42,699 downwards.
CACAAGGAGCCTGTACAAAGTATCAGCAAGCACAAAACTACACCGCAGAGGACTGTGGAACGGCTCAGCAAAAAGAGGCTTTAGCCACGGCAGCACAGATGCTCACGAGCTCGGCTGCCGAACCACAGTATGTGGCCACTCGACCAGCAGTGGCCCATGCTCAGCACTGCTCTTGACACAACAGCCTCTACTGGAATGATGAACCTTTTTGATCATCTCACCAAAGAGGAATGATCAAATTACTCAGCGAATGTTTACATTTTAAAGAATTTATTGCAGAAAGTGACATGTTGTTATCAATCCCACCCAAATATTCCCACCGCACTTTGAGGCCACTTCTCCCGTCATTCTTGCCACTTCCTGAACAGCTCTGGAAATCCTCTTCGGTGAGTGTCTTTAGGTGTGCTGTCCTGGCAGCCCCCATATCCTGAGCGGATTCAAATCGTTTCCATTTCATGGTCCTTTTGACTTCGAGGAAGGGCCAAAAGTCACACGGGTGTCAGATGAGGACCCAATGTGATGTGTTTACGAAGCGGCCATTGTGCGGCGCTCAACAGCAGTATTCAAAGGTTTCAGTTACCCCTCATAAAGACACTCACAAGAGGACTTCCAGTCTCAGAAAGATAATTAGGTTGGTATATGGGAAATGAGGGGTGGTGGTTTTGGAAAGGAAGAGGGTTAATAGTAATATCTCTTCTCCTTTAGTGAAAATTTTAATTTAAACATTCTCTGTATATTTCAGTCACACTTCATACCTATTCTCCTGAGTACAGGTTTGATTGAGTCAGACATATGGTATAGACGGTTTTATGGGTACAACTTCTCCTGACCTCTCAAGGGTGATATGTTTCCTTGCACTTAGTCCAGTGCAGTCTCCTACAGTCTCTGCACCTGGCCCCGGTCTGCAGCTGGTCAGTTACTGGGAGGCCCTACTCCCTGAGAGAGCAGAGGAATGAGTGTAACAACTCAAACCATAGAGGTGCAAGTGGAAAGTCTTCAAAAGTGTATGGATATTTCCCTTGACCCCCATGATTCAAATAAAGGAAGTGCATGTCAAACATCACAGAAGCATTACTGTGGGACTGGACATGTAGCTCAGGAGCAGAACGTGTTCTTGGCATGTACAAGATATTGAGTTCAATGGCAAGAATTCAAGCTAAAAGAGAAAATATCGACATGAGAGAAAGAAATCCTTCTGAAGATGTATATTACAGCTATAATACCTCTAAATCAGAAACAACCAAATGTCCAGTATGGGGATCAGTAAAATAAACTAAGCTTTTTAAACATTAGTCATTGGATATATAACAGTAAAGCTACCTAAAAGCTTGGCCAAAAGGTACACTGAATCATTTGTAATAATGGTGTTCTATTGGTACATATTCATGATGCCTAAGGACATTCATGTTGGGGAATAGATTTATAATCTGTATGATATATATCTATAGATATATCTCTATGTATTTGATTGATATTTCAATCCCCTTTATCCTACTCCCTATCCTTTTTCCTTCTACTAATCTCCTCCATCTCCAAAAAAATGTCTACCTCCCTGTATTTTGCCATCTCTCTCCTCTTTTACTTTCTTTTTTATATTTGGGTTTTTCATGTAAGAGAAACTATGAGATATTTAACCCTCTGTGTCTAACTGATTGCTCTTAACATTATGGCCTCATGACGAGCCATCTGACTTCCTACAAGTAGTCCCACTTCACGCTTCTTTATTACTAAGTGATGTCCCATTGTGCATGTGCATGCACAGATACACACATATACATATATGTGGCACCTTTCTTCATCCATTTGTCTGTTAATGGGGATCCCAGCTGTTTCCATGGTTTAGCTATTGGATTCTGATGCTGTCAACATGGTATGCATTTATCACTGCAAAGCCATTAACTCTTTTAGAAAAATAACCAGGAGAGGTGTAACCGGATAGTACCTCTAAATCAGAAACACAAATGAAATTTCTATTTTCAGTTTTCTGAGACACCTTCACGCTGAGTTATTTACACAGTGGTTGTACTATTAACACTCCCACCAATAATGTGGAAGTTCCTTTTATCTCACGTCTCCACCGGCCTCTTGTGCTCTTTATGATGGCCATTCTAAGATGTGATCTCAGTGGCTTCTTTTCACTTGCATTTTCTTAACGGTCAAAAACACTTCTTTTGAGGTGTCTCTTTATTTTCATTTTCCTATTCTCTGATTGGCTCATTTGTTTAAGTGTCTATTTTTTAATTCATTGTATATTCTAAATATTAATCCTCTATCAGAAAAGTAGCTAGTAAGATTTTTTTCCCATGCTGTAGATTTTCCCTTCACTCTGGTGATTATTTCCTTGGCTGTGCAGGACCTTTTAATTTTACAGTCCCATTTGTTGATTCTTGATGTTATTTTTTGTGCTATGGGATTTCTGTTCAGGAAGTCCTTGTCTCCATCTTTGGCACCAAGTGCTTTTCTTATTTTATTTTCCAAAAGTTTTGATGTTTCTGTTTTTATATTTAGGTTTGATATATTTTTGTTTGATTTTAGTAGAGGGTGAGATGTATGAGTATAAATTCATTTTTATGTAAAGAGACAACCAGTTTTCCCAGCACCTTTTTCTAAAAAGAGTCTGATTTGTTAAAATATTTGTTTTTAACCCTTTGATAAGGATCAGATGGCTAAACATATATGCGGGTTGCTTCTGGGTCTTCTATTCTATTCCATTGGTTCACTTGTCCATTTTGTGCCAGGACCATACTGTTTTTGTTATTAGAGGCTTAGAATATAACTTGAAATCTGGGATTGTAATACTTCCCACTTTGTTCTTTTTGCTGAGAGTTGCTTTGGCTATTCTGGCTTTCTTCTGGTTCTATATAATAAACCAAATATTACATGAGACAAGTTCATACAATTATATCATATGTAATATATACATATATATATATGCACACACACATTAAGTACACAATATATGTCTGTGGAGAGATATAATTAAGTTGAAAACCACTGACATAGGCATGGTGAAGGTCTGGGAGTATATAACATAAAAAGAAGAATGGACTGAGAATAAACTCTTGGGAAACAAAAGTAGGAGAAAGTTGATGCTGTGGACTGAACTGAACATTCATATATTGAAGCCCTAATGCTTCTGCTAATATGATGGTATTAGATCCTGGATTCTTTGGGAGATGATCATGGCAATGGTTCTCTTATGATGGGATTAATGTCCTTAAGATAAGAGATGGGTGAATTCAGCTTCTCATCCTCTTACCTCCCCTTCCTCCTTCTTTCCTTCCTCTCTCCTTCTGTCCCTCCATCTCTGCTCTGTGAGGACACAGCAAGATGGTGACTATCTGCTGCCCAAGAACAGGGCCCTCACAGCAAATCACCAGTCCCGGCTCCTCGATCTTGAACATCCCATCTCCAGAAGGGAAAGAAAATTAAATTCTGTGGAGTAAGCTGCCCAGTCCATGTTGTCTTGTTACAGCGGCTGGGATAACTAATACAGTGCAGAAAGGAAGACACTTTAAAGAAAAGAAGGGGGATACACCTACTGATACTTGAAACTAAAACTGCAGCTACAGAGTAAAAATAACAAGACAGTGTGAGGGAATGAACAGGGACAGGCTTCAGGAAAAAGAAGAAGAATTCATTGGAAGGAAAGAACATCTGGCATCCCAAGGGAGGGGAGAGGCTTTTAAAAAGACAAGAATAGTCACAGGAACAGAGCTGGACACATAGAAGCAGCGAATGGAACACTGAGAGCTGTGAGGTTTGGGGGAGGAAGAGAGGAAGACGTTGGTCAAAGGGTACAAAGTTTCACTAGGGCTGGAGATGTACAGTACAGCACAGTGGCCTTAGGAAATAGTAATGTGTACTTGAAATTTAGTAAGAGAATAGATCTTAGAAGTACCTGTGTGAGGTGAAGTGATGTTAATTAGCTTGATACAATAATTTCACAATGTCTACATGTATCAAAACATTCTGAAACATCAGAGCTCCTCACAGCAAGAAGAAAGAATCATGTCTCTCCTTTATTTTGGTTTTATGTTTAACCTTGACCCAATTAGAAGTCAGTGTGAAGTGAATGGAAAGATTTCTGGTGGAGGACTACTATTAAGGACAAACAACTCATCTATAAAGAGAGGCCTGTGATCACATAGCCAATGAAGGCACAGCAAATAACAATTATAATCCAATTTAAAAATGGTGAATGGCCTGAAAACATATCTCTTAACCTATTGACCAACAAATACATGGAAAAAAATGCTCAACATCCTTCATCACTGGGAAAATGCATATCAAAACCTGAATGAGTTAATATCTCATTATAGTTAGAATGGTCATTATTAAAAAAAGAAAAAATAACTAATGTTGGCAAGGATTCAGAGAAAGGAGGATGCTCACGCACAGATGGCAGAACTGTAAAGTAGTACAGTCATGATGAAAGACAGTGGGGAAATTTTTCAGAAGACTACTTATAGAACTCTAATACGATCCCACTATCCTACCTCTGGGTATACATGCAAAAGAAGTAAGGTCACTATGTCAAGGAAACATTATTGCATACAAGTGCAGGGTTCAAAGTACAAAAAAAAAAAGGTGGACATATACATACAGTATTATTCAACAATAAAAAAGAAAAAATCTGTCATTTGCAGCAATTTGCAAGGAATCAGAGGAACTTCTAGTGAGTGGAATAAACAGGTCAGGGACAGAAGACTAATAACGAGTATTTGCACTTGCTTGAAAAAACTAAAACGTTGATCTCAAGGAAATAGAGTAGACTGGTGGTTTACCAGAACCTAGGAAGAGCATTTTGAGAGGAGATAGAGAATGACTGATAAATGAGTAATGGGAAGCAGTCAGATATTCTAATACATGGCACAGTAGGGTAACTACAGTTGACAACAATTAATTGAATATTTCAAATAGCTGGAAGAGAGAATGTTGATTATCCACCAAAAAAAAAAAAAAAAGAAGATAAATGTCTGAGGTGACGGCCCTGCCCTGGTTTAATCAAAATGCCTTGTACTCATGTATCTCAGTGTCACATTATAACCCATCAACATGCATGATTCCTATGTGTCAGTTAAAAATAAAACCACTTTTAAAAAAAAGTGGCTGAAGGAAGATGAGTCGAGATCAAGAGAAGATTCTTAGTGCCGGGCGTGGTGGCTCACACCTGTAATCCCAGCACTTGGGAGGCAGAGGCAGGAGGATTGCTGAGTTCGAGGCTTGCCTGGGCTACATAGTGAGCTCAGGGCCAGCCTGAAATACAAAGCGAGACCCTGTCTCAAAAAAAAAAAAAAACAAAGAGAAGATTCTTTATCGTGGAAGAGATTTGATGATATTTAGGTGTTTCTGGGAAGGACCTGGCCAAGGAGGGTATTCAGCAAGGGGGAGGCTCTTTTTAGTAAAAGATGAGACATACTCATCATTCAAGTCACAAGTTTCTGGAGAAGGAAACCAGGGGACCAGGTCCAGATCTGCCCTTGGCTGGAAGGAGAGAAACATTTCCATGACGACAAGGGTACCACAGCATCAGGAGGCTGAGAAGGTGCCAGCTCAGTGCCAGCTATTTTCTCTGTTCAGCAGGAGGCTTAAAGTGATGGATATGTTAATTAGCTTTATTTAATTATTCTATAACACCCCCACACATATATATCTAAAAAGTCACTTTGTATACTGCAAATACATATAATTTTTATTTGCTATTATAAAAATAGTAACTTTTAAATCTGAATATTACAGAAAGAGGATGATATAATTAATGTTCAGTGAAAAAATTAGGTTTCTAAACTATACAACAAATATCTTAATTTTATTTAAAGAAATATATATAGGCATAGAAAAAAAAAGGACCAAAGAAGTACTATATAGGACTGTAAATAGCTATTTCTAAATTTTTACTGTAGGATGGCATTTGTTTTCTGTTTTTAGAGCAATATCTAGCCCTACACTTACTGTTCAACAAATGTGTATATAAAGATTTTAGAACTCATGATAGCAAAGATTTTAAAATTCAGTGTCTTAAAAGTGCAAATATGTAGCATATACAAAGTCATTAAAGCAAACCATAGGAACTGTGGAAATATCTTCTATTTAAATGTTTTGGGTTGGCATTGTTTTGCTCTCTTCCTCTCAAAGAGACAAGCAGGAGACTAGTGATATTTTTGTTCATTCTCTCATTTCAGTTGTAATGGTCTCTTGCCAGAGAGGAGCAACTGAATTAAAATAGCATTTACCTATTTTTTTTTTTTTTGAGACAGGGTCTCGCTTGTAGTTCAGGCTGGCTCTGAGCTCACTATGTAGCCCAGGCAAGCCTCGAACTCAGCAATCCTCCTGCCTCTGCCTCCCGAGTGCTGGGATTACAAGCGTGAGCCACCACGCCCGGCTAAAATAGCATTTAATTGTTTTTATTCCTTTAAATAATCAGTTCTATAGAAATGTAGGGGCTGAGTTTCCTTCTAAACATGCTAGACATTCTCTGTAACCTCGGGCAGGCCCCTCCACAGGTCTGCACCCCGGTTTTCTCACATCACGATGAGACGGACAGCCCGGCCACCGCTCACGGTGTAGTGGTAAGGTGTTCAGACTAAATTCGATCAGGTACAGTGCAGCCTGAGACCCAAGAGGAGAAGCCGAGTTCCCCTTCCATAGTCCGTGAGGGCCTGGCTTCTTTGCCAACAGCCAAAGCTAGCCGCAAAACTCTGCTGAAACCAGTTGGCTGCTTTCCTGCCCACAGTGGCCACACTCCCTCTGCAGATGGCCTGGAGGCCAAGCTCCTGCCTGGCAGGCCCCAGTCGGTGGTTTCCAGGCAGGCCCAGCAGTGTAGTGAAAAGGAGCCACATTACTCTGTGATTAGCCCGATGGAGCCAGCAGTCAGGCTAGCTCTGCCTACCCAAGGGCCCTGCCTGGGCATGTGCTAGAAGTCTTTGTGAATAGACTCAAATAACATTTTCGTCTCAAAATAACAAAAGCAGTTCAGGTTGGTCTGGACTCAGGAAGCTGCACATTTCTCTAAACAAATAATTTATCATTGATTCAGCAAAAGCAGGAGAGAAGAATGGAAAAGCTCAATGACAGAAGTAGCAAATATAGTTACAGAAGGTCCAATCACACTCCTTTGCTCTGGATTTAATTCCTCAGTAAAACATACGCACACCTCAAGAACTAAACCAGCATCCAGAACGGGTCTCCCGAGGAGTTAGAAATGAAGTTAGATGATGCCTCCATGGGCCAGAAGCTAAATGGTTTTAACCCAAGAGCAGGGTGAAGAGCAAAGGGAAAGAGCTTTTTTTTTTCTTCTCTTAAGTATAGGCTCCACGTATAGGATTCCTATATAGGGTGCATCCTCACTGCCAGGGAGAAGAGAAATGGGACGTGGACTGCACAGCGTGATGAGCTACTTGCAGAGCTGGAGGGGTCACTTACTTAACCACTGAGTACAAGTCTCTTCACAGACTGCACTGGTCGCCACTCCCAGGGAGTGTGGGATGACGCACTACAGCACAGCTGCCTGGCTCGGCTGGCAGCGACCGCGGGCCTTCTGTGTCCGCAGAGCCAAGGGGCCTCGTTCCCCACGTGCTGCTCCAGGCCCTCCCCCCTTGTCCTCACAGCTCGACACATCTGGTTCCCTCCTCCCTCGAACGGCCCACTCCCTTCTCTTCGAGCAGCTCAGAATCTCCTACTTCAATCTTCCATCTTAAATTCTGTACCAGGACAATCTACCACGGCCTCCCTCGTAACGTCTCTCTTCGTGAATCCTCCTCCTCCTCCCTGCCCTCAGTCCACGCTCGCCACCTCCGATTGACTGCACTTTCCAGCACTTGGGAATTCTCAATCAATCCGCCATGCCTCTTCCTAGAATCCAACCCCAGGAGTGCGGGTCACATGTGAAACAAGTTTAGCCACTGTGCAAATTAATTCTGTGGCCAAGTTACTAATGTAAGGTCTAACTGAAGCCAAGGGTGGGACTGGCGAAATGGAGTCATGTGACAGCCCAGGGTGAGGAGGAGGCGAGGGAGGCTGTGTGATCCAAAGGAAAAAGCAGCAGCAGGAAGCAGAAGGGCTCAGCAACAGTCCTAGACGCAGGCTTTCCTGTAGAACCCAAGCGAGACCAGTACTCCCAGCGACCGCCATCACACAACAGGGCTTGGCCCAGGACCCAAGCTCTGTGCCCTTGCTGAGCTGTGACCTGAAAAACTCCCCTCATCCTCTGACCTCCTCTCCTGCTCTGACCCGGAGCTCTCCAAGAGACTCGCAGACAGAGGAGCATCCCCAGAAAACCAGGGCGAGTGTCAGAGCTTCCTCAGAGCCAGCGAGCCACGTGGACAGTCCCGTGCCTCTCCCACAGCTCTGAGTAGACCATGGGATGACCCTGCCAGGCCCCATGCAGAGGAAAGCAAGTCATCCCTGACTCCACCACTGTCCGTGCAATGGATGACGGCTCTTCAGGGCCCCGTGCCAACTTGCTGCTGGAATCTCCAAAGCGCATATCCCACGAGCCTCCTTTGTACCGTGGATAATCAGACTGATTCCGCAGGCTCTGCAGTGCCAAACCTCCTCTTGCTCGCGAGCCCGGTATCTGCTTTGGCCTAGGTCCCTGCTTGTGAATCTCTGGCCTTCACTGTCTGCTCCATTGTGCAGAACCTTGACTCAACCCTGCCCCTGGCTCCAGCCAGCTTCGACTGAGCCGGTGGCCCTCCCCCCAGCCGGCCAGGCCCTTGCAGCCCGAGGACACCTTGCCCTCTATCGCCCCATCTGCCCTGGCCCTGTACCTCAGCGCAGGTCCTAAGCTGAATCACTCCACATGTATCTGACCTCTTCTCCAATTTCCTCGCTAGTATGGGAGTATTATTTGAGCACCTAGAGAAATAATTCTTCTCCCAGTCTTCCTGGAACCGTGCAATCCTACAGTCCCTGCTACTCAGACAGCCTTCAATGGCTTCAGAAGCTCACTTTTCTAAATCCTTCTTTCTGACTCCTAAGTCTCTCTCGACCCAGCTCACCCCATCCTCTTCCAGCACACCCTTCCCTTCACCACTCTGATCTTCTTGCTGTACCACTGGCCAGATCTACCTCCGGGCCTCCAGATACCACATTTCCCCTGTAGGGAGCACCTTCTCCTTTTTCTGAAGTCCCCAATCTACCAATTCTTTACAAGCCATCTTTCCATAGCTGTGCCGGGCTTCAGATTTTACCTAACACTGAATTTTATATTAGATCATTTAGTGTTTAATTTACATTATAAAAGTTCTTTGAGGCCAAGAAGTTGCCATGCGACCAGAGTGTCTCTCAAGGTCAAATCACAAGCATCTGAAGTCAACAGACACAACAGCCAAAATTCTTCTATTCCTCTCCCATGACAGAGACGCTTAGTTAATACTTGCTATTTTATTTTCACATCACTAAGTCTGTCCATATGCATTAAGCTCTTGCCCATCTGCCCTATCTGAATCATAATAGACTCTTCTCTTCCTGCAGTAATGTTTAGCATGTGCTAGAGCCCAAGAAAGTATTTGCCTATTAAGCTTCAGCAGTGATTTTTCTATATCTAACCCAAAGAGATAAACGCAGGTGTGGGGGTGCGCACTATAAAGCCAGCTACTTGGGAAGCAGCTTCCCAGCTGTGTCGAGAACATCTCTTAGTGGATCTGGAGCGGGACCTGGAATGTGCCTTTTAGTAAGTGGTCCGGGCAATTCTAAAGTAGATAGTTCAGTTCTACTTTGACCAAAGAACTGGGCTGTGGGGCCCTCATTTTCCAGAGACGGTGGGAGGCAGGAAGGCAGAGCAGGGCCCACCACACCCTGACGGGTCTATCTATCCCGGGAGCTGAGGCTGAGAGCTTCTCAGCCTCTTCCGTGGTTACCGTCCAACTCTGTTACCAAATCTGTGAGCCCTTCAGCCAAAAGGCCATTTGGCCTTGAAGAACCACTTTTATCTGCAGGGATCTTCCTCCCAAAGGCCTCCATCTGGCCTGCCCTCATTGGAGGGAATGAACAAACACACCTCCCTCGCCAGCTGCAGTCTCAGACTTGCAGGCTATTTTAACTCCTGCTATGAATCAGAGTGGAATTACGAATACTTTGTGCGAGGCTTGTCACATCTTGTTTGAGCCTTCGGCTCAAGAGTTTTCATTGTTCGGCCTTTAAGTACTTACAAGTCTGATTATTTTAACGGCTCCAAATCTGAAAGATCCCTGGGAGGCAGGTAGTGGAAACCGGCTTCTCAGGGCTGACATAGTCGTGAGGTCTCAAATTTACAGCCCACCACGTCAAAAGTAAGGAAATGGAGAGATGTTCCCAAGAGGCGAGGCAGAGCTCTGCGGGCTTCTCTGTCGGCATCCGGGCTGAGTAATTCTGTGTGTCTTAGCATGTTGTATACAGAGGCCCGAGGCCAAGCGGTTTCCCACAGTCATTTCTACAGCCTTATTAACAGTCCTGCTGCTTGCACATGGGAACTCTGGAGGGTAAACAACTATTAATAAAGAAGAAGTTTTTTAAAAATACACTTTCCCTAAGAAGATGTTAAGTAATGAAAATCCAGAGAGAGGGAATCCTGTGTAAACGCTCCTTGAAACATAGTGTCTACTCCAGGAAGCGGCAGAACCCATTTCTGCCGGAGAACCGTTCTCCGGTGACCTTCCCAACAGAGGCAGGAAACGTTCCCAGGAGCTTCCAAGCCCTGGGAGCCCCTGAAGCACCACTTGCGTCTTCCCTGAGACAAGCAGGGAGAGCTCAGGGTGCTTTGCGACAGGAAATTCACCACTTCTGCTTTCCCCTCTTTCCTGAGCATGATGGGACCCCGGGGTTCCTAACGAGCATGCGCAGTGTGACCGCGGAGGAAGCGGCGCTTGCTCCCTTGCAGGGGTGCAGGGATTCCAAGCCAGGGGCAGGGAATGAGCTTCCGGAGAGACTGGGACCCGGGGAGGCCCGAGCGGGGGAAGAAAGGAAATGCATGTCGCCTGCTCCTGCACCTGCCTTTTCGTTTGCCCCTCCCTGGACCCTCGCTGGCCATAAGGGAAGACACTTGATCAAGCCGCTTGGCTCCTGTTGAATTCTTTCGTCTCACCCCAAGCCTTAGGAGAGGCATCTTTTTGAATCCATGAAGCCTCACTAAGCATCTTTTAAATCATGCTCCGCTCTGAAATGATAGTGAAGTCCAAACCTGCACGCCCTTGTATCCATGGCCCATGCTGAGTGAGAGGACAGGGGCACCACTGTGGACAGGGCCAGCCTTGGGCAGACCGGAGGCGCCTGGGCCCGCTGGACTCTTGCACCACAGACATCCAGAGCAGCGGTGGCAGCAGGGCCGACGGGGCCAGCCGGGGTCGGGAATGGGACTGCCTGGTGCAAACCCATCTCTGCCATTGTCACGTCCCTGTCACAGCTACGTGACCTTAATAATGATAGGAACTCCTTTAGGGGACCATTGTGAGAACTAAATGAGGTTATATAAAAACAGGTTAATACATGTGGTTTTTTTTTTCCTTATACTAGTTTCTAAAGCAAATAGTAGAATTTAGCCCTCAGAATGGGGCAGGGGGGACAGTGCTTTGGAGGCTTAGCAGCACCCTCACATAGACCACAAGCAGCAGGTGATAGGTGGGGACACGATACTGAGACACATCCTGCTCCCGTCCATGCTCAGATAGTCTAAGGAACCACCCCGGTGTCCTGTAACTCCTCGAGCCCACGTTGGACAAAGTGAATAAAAGAAGACAGCATGTCTCTGTTCTTGCTTAGTTTTTATTTTATGAAAGATTAGGGCTCTCACTGAATTTCCAAGTACATGACAGAATTCTTACCCAGCAGAACTGATTTCCTGAGGAAACAATAACAATTAAATACTCTTCCTAAACATAGCTTGTATTTATTTTCTCAATTTGTTCTCAGAACAATCCTCTGAACAGAGCCCTATGGCCAATTCTATTTTACTGAGGAAACTGAGGCACAGAATGAGAACTTGCCTGAGGTCAACAGCCAACCAGAACTCAAACCCAGAGTAACTCCAGCACTCACCCTACAAAGTCGTGACTCACCTCACCAACCCTCTCCTCTGACTCACGTAAGTATTTTATTTCTTTTTATTGACATTTGCTCGAAGGTCAAAGGGATGAAGAAAAATGTTAAGATTCATCTTAGCCAAGTTGCACCCAGCCCTTACCCATGATACAAATCACTCTTCCAGCCCTAGGAAATAAAGAAGGAAGCCAAGACAAGCAGCCTGTGTCTCTAATGAACAGTCTTCTTGGTGGAAGGAGGAGAGGGAGAGAGGCCAGGAAAAATACACATAGAATTTAAAGATGCAAAGTCAGTGTGTGAAGCTTAGAGATTTCAAATAGCAAATCTAGCAAATCAGTTGGGGAACCAATACTCTTGTCCTAAATCTGAAACCCGCTGTCCTCTCTTCACCATCTCTTCCAATGAGCCTGAGAAGACAGATTAAGACCAGGTGCTCAAGAGTCTGAATGTTGCACTAAGGAGCTTTGGCTTTATTCGCTAAAGAATGGAAATGTCGGGCCGGAGGGTTAGCTCAGTGGTTCCGGCGCCTGCCTTGCAAGCCCAAGGTCCTGAGTTCAATCCCCGGTAACCACATAGAATGCTGGGCGTGGTGGAGACACGCACATCAACAATCAACACTGCATACCACAACGCTGGACGTGGTGGCTCACGCCTGTAATCCCAGCACTCGGGAGGCAGAGACAAGAGGATTGCTGAGTTCGCAGCGGCTTGCCTGGGCACTATAGTGAGCTCAGGGCCAGCCTGAACTACAAAGCGAGACCCTGTCTCAAAAAAAAAAAAAAAGGAAATGCCCACAATGCTCCTCTGCTCCAAATGGAAGAGATTCATCCAGGCATTTCTGGGCAGGAGATAAATCCTGCTGATGTGTCTCTGTGGAGACCATATATATACCTACTCCAGGCTGTCCAGTGAGCCAATCAACCTTTTATTCCATTCTTTTATGCAAACAAAGTAGTTGGATTAGCTGCACCTGTGCCCCTTCCTGTGTCACATATGATAAAAGGATCAAAGCTGAGAACATGACTTCAGACTATAATTTAAGATAATTAAGATTTTTTAACCTAAATTACATTTTAACATTTCATAACAGAGCTGTCAAGATTCTATCAAAACTCTATCAAGCAAACAAAAGAGGATAATTATATTTTCAGACACATGCAGTCATCACTCTGCATAGTTTCTCATAAAAAGACTTCTGTCTTCCTTCATGTTCTCATTTTCAAAAGCTCTTCCTCCACCCCACCCACCTTGAAGCCTGTGACTATACACTCTGAAACAAATGGAGAAATATGCCGGGGCAGTCTATAACTATCCATGTTGGAGTCTGTGTTTCTCAGAAGCAGAAGCTATAATTAGGACAGCGTCGAAGGGAAACATCTCTTAGATGGTGGGCACATCCTGCCTCACTAAATAGACTCTGATTGGGGATGGAGAAAGGCAGAATGTTAAACTCCTCAAATCAAAGACAACAATGAAACACCCACAATCTTCCCACCAGAAGCTGATTTGCTTTCATCTTGTCCCATAAAGATAGGAAGTTTTTCCTACGATCTTTGAGATACCAAAGGTGAATACTAACTTAAAATACACTGGGTACCGCTGGATGCTGCCCACCATCCATTTCTCCTCTCCCCTAACCCTTAAGAAACAGCCATGTTGTTGGTGTAGAATGGCCTCTCTCTGAGCCCCAGCGGTGGATCCCAAGTGGTGGAAGTTACTCACTGCAGGCTAACCGTCTCGAAAACAGTGATTGGACAATCACGGAATGTGGCCTAAAGAGCCAAGGCCAAACGCACTGTGCGGGGCCTGTCAGCCCCAGGGACTGGTCAGCACACAGCATGTGACCTTAGCTGGCCCAATCAGAATGGTCACCGTGAGTTTCACTAGAGGGCAGAGAGGAGAGCCATGCCTTCCTTTCTGACACTGAAGGAGCTGACACTGACCTGGAACTTTTGCAGGCATTTTGCTATCAATACAGGAAACCGGAAGACAGAGCCAGCACCGAGCCTGGGGCTTTGCAGATCAATGGAGCAGGAAGCCTGATCCAGCTGTGCTGGAAAGCTGACATGCTGCCAGCTTTAGTTGGGTTTTGTTTTATTTGTTTGCAACCTAAAGAACATCCTAACCAATCCCTTGACTCTAATAGTTTAATAGTGTTCTTAGCTTCATGGAATCTGGGCCCTTTGAAAATTGGAAATAGACCATAACCCCTATTCCTAGAAAAATACAGAAGTACAAATGTTTATGAGAACTTAGAGTTGGCTGGGGGCATGGACTCCAGACTGAAAGTCTTCTTACAGACTGGTTAAGCAGGTAGGTTTTGAAGCAGGACAGACCTGGATTCAAATCCTGAGAGAGGATCATTGAGGAAAATGTAAGCCATGGCTGCAGGGACGGGAGGCTGGGCCACTTGCTGACTTTGGCTTTCTTTGTATTATGTTTCTGAATCTTAGTTTATTCCATTAGAAAAATAATAATAATAATACTGACCTCACATAAATGTAAACATGACATAAAATTATGGATTCTAGAGACGAACAAAATAGCTGCAGCAAAGTCTTGGCCCACAGATGATGGCATTAAGCAATTAAGAATTGTGAAGCTCTAAAAATAATTTGAAGATCAATACCCAGAGCGAGGATCAGACCCCACATAAGACTGAAGCTACTGCTGATCTGAAAACATAAAGCACTGATCAGGATTAGTCCTAAATGTCAGAAACCTGTCTGGAGGACAGTGTTCGGGCATGACAGCTTCTCATCTGAAAAGTGTCCCACTCTCAGGATTATCATGGAGCCAACAAAAGGAAAAAAGATTGGAGCCACTTGGGGCAGAACAGAAAAGTTTCTGTTGATTGCTAAGTTTTTATGCACCTGGGCACTTTTTGGAATCCTGAGGAAAACAAAAAGTAGTAATTGTCCAACTTTGCTTAGCAGAAGTGACTCGTTGGGCTGTTTTTTAAGGGCCCAAATCCCAAAGTTTCTTTCCCAAAAGCAGAAATCTCAGAACCCACAGGCAGTGGCCACCCCTCCAAATCATCTCGCCCTTCCGCGCAGCCCACATCCTAAGCACCCGCGAGTCCTCCTCCACCCAGAGAGCCTCCCGGCCGCTCACATCTCAACACACCCACAGGCCTGTCGGACACGCCCCCTAATGTCAGCAGCAATGGAAAATCCGGGGCACAGCCAGGAGGGGCACAGTCCAGGGACACCGAGGGGCAACACGGCCTATCTGGTCAGGTGTTCAGCGTGGTCTCTTTCTACTTTGCACCACCTTATTTTTATTTGTGTGTCAAAACTTTCCTTCTTTTCTTCCCACTTTTCTAAGTAGGCCAGTCACAGATGAGAGCTGTGTGCGGCGCTGACGCAATGTCGGCATCACGCTGCCCTCTGCCTCGCGGCATGTGGTGCCAAAGCAGCTTTCAATAGCACAGCACGGAGCGCTGCCTCCTCCTCACCATCAAGCGGGCAGCAAGGCTGGACAGAGAGAAACTGTGTCTCATGCAAACGGTTATCCCTGTTAAATCGATTCTCTCTGTGAGCCTCTCCTGAAGCCCCACTCAGAGTCCCGGAGAGGTCACCAGTTCACAGGGGAAGTTAGAAGCTGCCCTGACGTCTCAGCCAGGAAGCACCCTCGTGGAAACAACTAAGACCGGAGGGCCAAAGGACGAAATTGCTGACAGAACCTCCTGCAATCTGGTTAAGCACCAGCCAGCCCGCAGGGCTTCTGGAAAGGGGGACAGATCCAAGAGCAGGCGGCGCTGAGCACGGCCAAACCACAGTGGCGCTGACGCTGCCGACAGTCGCCACTCGGCAGGGTGGCGCTGGCTCACTGAGGAAAATGTAAGTCATGGCTGCAGGGACGGGAGGCTGGGCCCCTCCAGAGCGAGCCATCCGGTCTGCGGCACATCCGAAACCAAAGCCTTAAGCACAAAGTAGAGATGCCAGGAATTACGAGTGAGTGAGTGGACGAGGGACAAAACAGGGCTCAGAAACTTCAGTCACCAAAATATGACGGCTTCAGACAGAATCCCTAGAGGCCTCTCGATGTGTGAGGCACCAAATATCCTCCTGCTTTTAAAATACAGAGTGATAGTTCTGCAACCCAAGTTATTCTCACATTTATAAGAGGAAACTGGAATTGAGAAGAACTGTAGTTGAATGATGGCTCTGAGCCACTCACATTTGCAGATAGCAAGTATCTAGGAAATAACCGATCAAAGTAGAGTATGCTCTGTGCTAAGAACATTCCACGGCCTGCGTCTCCATGTGGAAAACACCTCCTCCCCGCCTAATCCTCCTTTAACGCTCACCCTAAAGCTGTCCCATTCTTGCCAGTGAATCGTACTTGCCTTCACAGGGCCTCCTTCTCCTAGATCCTTCTCTTATCTCCCCGGCCACGAGGGTCCTTCTGGCTTCTTCTGGCCCCCACTCAGCTGGGAAATCATCAGAAATGACTTCCACAGGATTTTAGCAGAATTTTAGAACTGCTAACTTGCCAGCTGCCTCCTGGGACTGGATAGTCAGTCACTAAATGTGGGACTTCCTTACTTTCTCTTCCCCCTAGCCCACTATTGTCAAAAAAGGTGGCACCAACCATTAAAGCACATGGATTCCACCTCGCGTGTCTGTTTTCTGTAATATCTGGCTTAATCCTCACTCCTTACCCATAATCCCCTGGGTTACTTTTTCCTATTGTCCTACCTGACTTCCACCACCAGCACCTGCTCGGACACCAACACTGACACTGTCACTTCTGAAGACAAGCTCATCTCTTACCATCCTCAGAGTATAGGTCCTATGGGTCTTAGGCCTTTCTCCGTGGTTTTACTTTCCTTTCAGCCTGAATGTTTTTTATATAGTTACAGCTGAGCTCTCCATCTTCCAACTCTCACCTGTCCAGGGTCTTACTCCACCAATTGTATCCTCTCTTATGTGCTCTTGCTTCTCATCTGCTGCTACCTCTGTTCTCTCCGTTGTAGCCAAGTCTCCTATAGCAAGAAATATAAGTTTCCCCAAATCATGCTTTAACTACCCCTGTAAGGACACTAAGATGAATAACCCACACAGACATTTTTAAGAAAAAAATGTTTAAAATTTGCAGAAATAAACTTAAAATAAGCTATCAAAATCCACAAAAGAAATCAATAAACTACCAAGAGGCAGCATCAACAGGTCAATGCATGGGGACATTATCATTCAAAGTAAGGAAGAGCGCAGAGGGAAACAGATGAAAAGATGAGCATATTCTAAGTTACTAAGCCATTTTAAAAGTCAAAATCATAAATTAAAAGTTTGAAAAAGGGCAGATTTTAATAGAATTTTTAAGCATGAAAAGAACTGTTTAAAATGAAAAGCTCAAAGTATGTGGCAGTTTAGATAGAGGAAGAAATTATTAGTAAAAAGAAGTTGATTCTAAAGAAATTATGCAAAATATAGCAAAGAGAGAGGGTTTGAATGTCCCTCGATGGCCCACATTTGTGAAGGCTTCATCCTCAGCCTGGGGTGCTATTTGGAGCTTTAGCAGCTCTAGGAGGTGGGGTTCCGTGGAAAGCCCACTGGGGTCAGCCTTGACGGGGGAATGGCATCTTAGCCTCTTCCTGTCTCCTCCTGTCTCATCTGAGCTTCTCCCTGTCTTTTTCTTTTTTTGAGACAGGGTCTCGCTTTGTAGTTCAGGCTGGCCCTGAGCTCACTATGGAGCCCAGGCAAGCCGCTGCGAACTCAGCAATCCTCCTGTCTCTGCCTCCCGAGTGCTGGGATCACAGGCGTGAGCCACCACGCCCGGCACTGTGGTATGCGGTGTTGATTGCTGGTGGGCGTGAGTCTCCACACCCAGCATTGTATGTGGTTACCGGGGATCGAACTCAGGACCTTGCGCTTGTGAGGCAGGGCCGGAACCACTGAACTAACCCTCTGGCCCACTCCCTGTCTTTCTTTTTGACTCCCAGCTGCAATGAAGGGAGAAGTTTCCTCCATGTTGCACTCCCACCATGATGTGCTGCCTCACCACAGGCCCAAAAGCAACAGCCAACCAATCATGGACCAAAGCCTATGTAACTGTGAACAAAGGGAACTTTCCTCTTAAGATGATTTATCTCATGTATTTATTATAGGAACAGAAATCTGGTTTATACAGACAGGAAGTGGGAAATTCTTTAAGAGATATAAAGGCCCAAAACACATCTTTAGAAAGAGAAAAATGAGGATGAGGGTAGGGCAACATATGAAAAGACAATAGGTGAGATTTTTCAAGAACTGAATGATGAATAATTTCTCAGAGGAAAAAAGTGCCCAAATACTGAAAAGGCTAAATAAAAATAAGTCTACTCCTAGACATATTGTGGTAAAATTGCAGAATATCAGAAACCAATAGAAAAGCTCTCCAAAAAATGCATAGAAGAAACAATTTCCAATCAAATAATAGCTAGCATGGCAACAGATTTCCTATTAGCACCAACAGAAAAAAGAAACAGAATTTTGAATCTGTTGTAAGAATATGACTGTCAATCTAGAGTCCTATACTTAACTATACTAAAATTCAAGACAGACCCAAAAATACATTTATAGACAAACATAAGAATTTTCCATTCACAGACTCACTGAATTACCTACTGAAAATACAGCCCATTAAGAAGAAAATTTTGAGAGGCAAGGGAATTAGCTCAGGAGTTCTGGTGCCTACTTTGTAAGTGCAAGGTCCTGAGTTCGATCCCAGTAACCACATATAATGCTGGGCGTGGTGACTCATACCCACCAGCAATCAATACCACATACCACAGTGCCAGACGTGGTGGCTCATGCCTGTCATCCCAGCACTCGGGAGGCAGAGGCAGGAGGATTGCTGCGCTCCAGGCTTGCCTGGGCTGCATAGTGAGCTTAGGACCAGCCTGAACTACAAAGCGAAACCCTGTCTCAAAAAAAAAAAAAGAGAGGGAGAAAGAGAGAGAGGAAGAGGAGGAGGAGGAGGAGGGGAAGAAGAAGAAAATTGGAGGAGGCTGAGGCAGGAGGATCAGTAGCAGTTTGAGGCCAGCCTGGGCTACACAGTGTTTAAGGCTAGCCTCAACTATGTATAGTGTCTCCAAAAAAAGGAAAGAAGGAGTTCTGGTGCCTACTTTGTTTGTCCAGAACAAAGGAATAAAAAGATGCAATGATGAATACAAGTATCAGTATATATGTCAATAATACATATGTCAATATAAATAAAACTGGATGCAAATAAAGCATAATAATATGAATGATTATTGGGGAAAACAAGATACAAGAAAAGAGTAGTCACTACATTAAGAAAATGGAAGAAGAGCTAAGAGATATTCTCAGGCTGGGGATTTAGCTCAGCGGTTCCAGCGACAGCCTCACAAGCGCAAGGTCCCGAGTTCAATCCCCAGTACCACATACTACAACGCCAGGTGTGGTGGCTCATGCCTGTCATCCCAGCGCTCAGGAGGATTGCTATGAGTTTGAGTCTAGCCTGGGCTATATAGTGAGCTTAGGGCCAGCCTGAACTACAAAGGGAGACCCTGTCTCAAAAAAAATTTTTTTTAAAGTGGACATTCTCAGATGAATGGATGAAAAAAATGCAAATGGTTTGGTTTAGATGCTGAACGTCCCAAAGACCCATCTGTCCAAGCTTGGTCCCCCATGTGGGGAGGACCCTCTGTTCAAAAGAAAAAGACTCCCCAAGTTAACCTGTAAATTCAATAAAAGTACACTCAAGCTCCACATAATGTTGACTGGAATTGAACAATAAAATCCAAATAAAAAGCAGAGGGATGGAGATATCTTAAACAATTTTCAAGAAGGCATAGGCATTCGCACCATATCACCTTTTATTCTAAAGTTATGCGGGGAGAGCCAGCTCTTGGCACCGAGGTTTGCCATGAGGTGGGAGGTGTGACTCCCCGGGATGCAGTTTTGCCACCTTGCTCTCTGCTTGGGCACTGATGACGAACCTACTGTCGCTGGTTTCCCCAAACTCAGAAAGCTGGCTTGTTTGTGACCCTTCTTTTTAGATAAATAAATGCATTCAGTCTGTGCCTGGATGATGCAAATAGCTCCTTGGAAATAGCCTATAAACATGAGTATCAAATAGAAGAGTCTTTCACAATCCCTTGCAAAAAGGGCAAATTTATCAGGAAACAAAATAAACTCTTTGAGATTGGCCCAGGAAGGGTAGAGCAAGACACTTCAAAGACAAGGCCATCATGATGACCTTGAACGAGTTTCGTTCTGAAGTGTGGGTCCTTCAGGATGAGCCACTTGTCCAGAAAGGATCCAGGGCTAGAGGGCAGTGGCATTAAGGAATGTTCTGGAAGGCAGAGTTGGCCTTTGCATTGTCTTTGCCTCCACTCCCTTCTCTCCAAATGTTTGCGAGAGATTCTATTGGAATGATCTTATCCTGGGACTAAGAAGTAATAGTCGACAAGCGAGATTAGGGCAACAACTCAGTTTATTTCGAGCATGAATATTAAATGGGATTTATTATAGATGGAGTATTTGTTACTTCTTTCTGTAAGTAGAGCAATTCATAATAGCAAAAAAAAAAAAAAAGCCCATTGCAGTACAGACAGGGAAGTCTTTAGTCCTTTTTCTTGGAGAGATCAATTCTATTTATCCCCCCGAAATACACACACACACACACACACACACACTTGCCCTCACACACGCAGCTACTACACACACACATTTTTTATCTTCATCCAAGGAAAGCAGACACAGCTCCCACTAATTCCAACAGGACCTGCAGGCATAGCGTTGGGAGCCGGAATGTGACCCATGTCCTATTCATCAGTACTACACCATAGGAATGGAATTTGCATTAACAGAGAGAGTCCTGTGTTCCAGCCATCTACTCCGGGACTGCACAGCAGCCACAGCCTTCACAGCATTAGTTGTTTTCTAGCAAGGCCCCTATTTCTAGTTCAGCTGCCCATCTTTTTGGGCCATCACATAAGAAGCAATGGTTTCTCTCCACCACATCTTTTATTCTACGGCTGTCTTTTCTTGGTAGGCTTTGGAGGTCAGAGAAACTCAGTAGCCTCCTCTACCCACCCTGGAAAGGTGATTCAGAAATGGATGCACTCAATCACAAGAGTTTTCACTTAGAAAATGAGAAGCTTAAAGCAGGTGATGCAGAAGCCAAATACAAAGACACAATGCATCCCTACTGTGAACTGAGTGGCTTCTCTCATGAAGTCCAGCTTAAAAGGCTCAGTTTGTTTAGTGATAGGAGTTTCAGAAGGTAATTAGACAAGACCAGCATTTGATTGGCCATTCATTCTGCATTCAACATTTTGCTGAGTGGAACAACCTAAGTGCTGTGCTGGGCCCTAGCACAACCCAGGATGGAAAAGTGATAATAGGAACACAATGATAAGTGGTTATACGGGATCTCTGTTAGAGTGGAGTGTAGAAAAAGTCACCAAGAGTCACCCTTTAGACTGGGCCTTGAAGAGCAGGTGTGTTAGGCATATCGGTGATGCCTCCCCTAGGTCTTGCTGTGTTTGCCTTCATCAAAAAGGACTCCAAACTGTTCTGACATCACCACAAAGGTGCGGCCTCAATCTATTTTTGAAGCATCTTACTTCCAAACAAAACAATGATTCCAATAAAAGATGCTCCATTTCTCTGAAGTTAATAAATCATTCGAACATCTTTAATTGCTCAGAGCATTTTTAATAACAAGAGAAATACAATTCCCATAGTTAATTTAGAATTTATAGAAAAAAATAAAAAACAAGCAGGAAGCTGGCTATTTAGAGAAAAAAAAAAAACCTTGGCTTTATTTTCTATGAAAAGACTTTTGGTTTGCTTTGTACAAAACTGGAATCACATATTGTACACATAATTCTGTAGCCTCGTTTTTTTCACTTAACAGTCTATTCCAAGCAATTCCCACATTCTTAAATACACTTTGAGAATAGCATTTTAATAGCTAAAAAGCACTATGGATGGGCCATATGGATGGGCCACAATTATCTTTTCTTCTCTAATGTTGAAATTTATGTCACATCTATTTCTTTGTTCCCCAAGTGACAAGGAACATCTAAGCAACATAAATTGGCCTTATATCCATGATTGCTTCTTTATGATAAATTCCTAAAATGCCATGATTAGAATAAAGGTCATACATATTTCTGGTGTTCTTGCCATCTAGTGCTGAATTTCTCTAGAAATACAAACTCAATACATAATACACAGTAAGCACTTAATAAATATTCATCGACTAATGAATAAATGATGCTTAGCTTGCTATAAAACTCTCCCTAAAAGTTTCCATATGAACCGGCAGAAACACAATAACCTTTGCAAGAGTACACGAACACTTGGATTGGAGGAACCAGTCAATTAGTCAATTTTTAAATATTGGTTGAAGCATGTAGACTATGGATAAGGTCATAATTTGGCTTATATATTTATCTGATGGAAGACTGCAGAGCCAAAACAGTGTTACACAGGGTAACTGGACACTTGCAGTAGCTCCGCTTGTCTGAGGGGTTACGTCCCAAGAGCCCTTTGGACGCCTAAAACTACAGATAAAACCAAACCTGAGACAGACTAGGCTTTATGCTATACATACATAGTCAGAATGTAATTTATAATTATATAACCTCTCATTTATGATGAAAGATGAACAGAAACTAATAATAAAAAGGATCACTGTAATAGCAATGAAAGCTCTCAGAATGTTCTCTCTTATTTGCTGTCATCACCCTTCTTCCTGTCAGCATGTAGGTGACACAGTGCCCCTGTGATGAGAAGTGGCACGGCATTAGGCTGCCACACACGCACACAAGGGGGATCCCAGAACACAGTGCTGCAACGTGACCCCATCATCCCAGTAACTGAGCCAGCTCCTATGTGCTATCTGGTGGGTGGCACACAGGATGGGCACACCGAACAAAGGATTACCATGGCAGGGAGAGAGGAACAACGCAAGGCTGTTATCACTCTATTTAGGTGGCAAATAACTTACAACTTAAGCATTCCTTATTTCCGGAATTTTAATGTTTCCAGACCACAGCTGACTGTGGGTCACTGAAGCCATGGAACGTAAAATCATGGGTAAGTTGGGAATATGGTAAAGGCTGTTTGTAAAATTATATAGTCAAAGGAATTCTTTTGAAGATTCAGAAGCAATTTGTTTGAAGAGAAACATGTCCAGAGTTAAATCTGCAGTTTACAAATATCAAGAGGACATGCTAATTATCAGCTGCAATGGGCTATCTATGTCTAGCAGTGACAGCAAAGTCAACACCCCGTAACCCAGTTTGCAACACAACAGGGAACAGCCCATCTGAACACTCTGGCTTTATGTTAAGGAATTGTGCCAGCTCATTATCTTCTATACAATTCCAGGAAAAAACAAAGCAAAACAGTCTCGTCCCAGTGCTAAACACACACATGCGCGTGCACACACACACACACACACACACACACACACCCTGTGACTCAAAGAGGCTGAGTCAATCAAACCTTGCCTCCACAGTGCTTTTGTATATAATGACAAATATGACTGAGACGAGGTACCTATCTTTGCACATTCTCTAAGAATTTAAAAATAAGTATCGCAATTGTTTTGATTGCCTCGGACACTGAGACTAACCTCCCAATTTAAGTTTTGGAATCCAAGAGAAAATAGAACCTGCAGTGATTTTGCAGGTTCAGTGAAAAGGTCATGCATTTGTTTTAAATGCTGGAAGGCAGACGAAACTCTTATAAGAAATAAAAAGGTGTGCTGGTGTTAGTATATTTTAGTCATCTTGTGGATACTGTGAAGGCAAAAGGAAACCAAACAGAACACGGTGACTGTCTCTCCCAGGGTAACTAAACGTAACTGTAAATTAGACACCTTACTATTTTATAATGCCTTTCAGGAGCAATACAGGAAAAACAGCTGGTCTGACCAGGGGTCATGTTGATACCAGATTGAAGAAAATTAGGAACGACTCAAGAAATATGTGATAGTGCCACTGAGGCACAGGATGGGTGACAGGTGACAGGAAGGTGACTGGTGCCATGTGGTGTCACAGGGAAGCCTGGAGAGGAGAGCCCAGCAGGCTGCAGAGCGACTGTGCAGCAAGATGGAGACATCTGAGCTCAGTGACACCCTGGGTATTTGTGGAGGAGAATTTTTTCCTGCAGTTCTAGTTTTATTCTATGACGACACAGTAAAAAGCTTCCACATATGGGCAGGGACGGCCCCGCAGCCGGATCCCTGTCTCTGTTCCAGAAACCAACCCTGTGCTCCTACCTGTGCTTTCTCTTGTATCCTGATGTCGCTGAACTCTTTTATGCACAACACACATACCAGGCCACATTTCCAGCTCCGACCCTGATGAGTCCATTTATTCTCTTTTACCACCAAAAGCAAACTATTTCTCAACCTTTTCTTGTTTTTCTTGAGAGTATGTTCCATTCCACAACCAAGCGTCATCTTCACTCTTGAGAAATAATGAAGGGATATCCACTTTCCCTTAAATATGAAGAGTGTGAGAAATGGATTGAATCCAGGAAAAAATGAGTAGTGAGAGAAAAGATGTAAGTTATCACTTGATGGAATGGGATAGATGGAGAGGGATCTACATTTATAATTGTCTTCCTTGCAATTTCACATTCCCTGGTAAAGGGCAGCCAAGTTTCCAAGAGTGACTAAACGTGACTGAAATATTGCAAAATAAAATAAAGCTGATTATCACTGCTGTTTACCTTTAGTGCGAGTGTTGTCTGGACTTGAACAATAGATATCCAATATTTATCAGTGAATTGATTCAAAGAGATTCTGGATCAAAAGTGAAGCATGCACTGAAAATCCTTGGGCCTGACTTCTCGGGTGAGTCAATATGAAAAGCTATGGAATGCCTTGGGATGCTATATGGAATGCCATGCTCAGTCTCAAGCTCCGGACTGCCACTTGTGAGCACTTAGCAGGTCGGTGAGACCAGCAGTGGATTGCAGAGCACAGGAACAAATGCGTGTCTTCCCTCCTGGGCTTTCTGGGGAGTACAGCACTGTTCCCTGCCTTGCATGACTTACAGTATGCTTCCAACTAGAGTTTCATAAGCACCCAGAGCCTAGCGCATACTGAGGCTAAGACAGCTGTCTGCCTGTCCTGCATAGATGAAAATTAAAGGAGTAAAATCTCCAAGACTGTACCCACCATTGGCTTTTGTTGTGGTTGAGATACTCAGTGTGCCCCAAGGCCATGTGTAGGGCCAGCCTGAGTTACTCTGGAGAGGTGGTGGAAATTTTAGGAGGTGAGGCCCAGGGCAAGGCAGGCAGGTCACTGGGCTTGTGCCCTTGAGGGGCATATTGGGACCTGGGCTCCTTCTTTGCCTTCTGTTTGCTTCCCCAGCTGCCATTAAGACAGCAGATCTGCACACCATATTCTCCCAGACCATGACTTTGCCTCACCACAGACCCAAAAGCAACAGAGTCAGCCAAACATTAACCAAAACCTCTGACACTGTGAGCCAAAATAAATCTTTCTTCTTCATGATTTCCTCAGGTATTTTTGTCACAGCGACTGTAACAGTTATACAGTTACACTAGTTACACAGTTGTGTAACTAACACAACCAGTCACTCTTTTCAAAGGATTCTATTTACATGGCCTTGTCAAGCACATCATAAGGAACAAGGCCATGAAAGTCAGGAAACCTCAGTTAACATCCTATGGTTTCGCTAAAGTTGGATAGTCAGCGTGGAAGGCGGTCTGTTTCCAAAAAGAGTGCTGGGAGAAACTATGCAACCTCTTCACAAAGGTTTTGTTCCTAAGTACACATGGACTGAACAGATCTGCAAGCTTTCGGTTCCACTTGATCAATTTATTCCAAAGTCATGGCAACAATAAGTGATTTAAAAAAGGAACAGTTTCCTCAAGAACGTGTTGGACACAAATACCTCTTTCACTGTGTATCCTCCAAGTACTTTTCATTTTAATGCTTTATCTACGAATAACAGCATCTCAATAAGAAATTATCCATTGTGCTTTCTTAAGAAAGGTGCAGCTCTTTATTTCCAGAATGCTCATTTATGTAATGAATGACTTTGGACTTGAAGGGAAATGTTCTGCTGATGATGTGATACAATTGTAGGGTACAAATCTACCACAGCGATTAAACACAGATGGGAAATAATTGCTCCGAGGGCATGTAAAAGTCCTGTGTGATTAAATGTGTATGAGATTGGAAACCCAAAGCACTGTATAGGAATCATTGCTTTGCCTAAGATTTTTCTGAGAAAAAAGTCAATATATCTCTCTTATAAGCCATGGAATCTCTGAAATAGAACACAGTAAAGGCAGTCTTCTTTGATAGAGTGACTAGTTTGTATGGGTTTGTCTGGGCTTTTCCGGTTTTTAGCACTGAAAACCCCAACCCTAAGGAAATCCTTGAATCTTGGGCGAATTGACTTAACTGGTCATTCTATTCTTTGGATTCATTAATATCCTTTTGAAATAAAGTCCAAGAGATTTAAGTTCCCCAGGGCTCTAGACTCCATTCTGAGTCAAAGGTCAGCATTCCTATAACCAATTCCCATTCTGTCTTCTACAGCACACTGAAGTTAATTCCTCTGAGTATCTGAAGACTTCCCCTCCAGCCCACTGTCCTCAACTCATTCTCTATTCTCTAAGTTAAGGTGGCCCGGCTCTCTCATCTGTTTTCGAATTCTCTTGATCGGTTGCTAACCAACCCACTGCTGTCCTCTGGCCAGGCTAGTCTCCCCAGCCCCCTCAGATCATGTTATCCCACACTGAGCTTGAGCCCAACACATTGCCGAGTGGCATCACTGTCTTGGGTGCCACGTTCCCATGTAGACGATGTGATACTCTGTTAGCTCATCTGGCCTCTGCATCCCATCATGCCAACAAAAATCCACAGAGATTATTTTTCAATGCTATAATTCAAAGTTGTCCCATTCCATAGTTGTGTAATTGGTCTTTAGATCCAAACATGACACACTGATCATTTAGAGTAACCCATTATTCCAGCACACGATTCCAGCTTTGGGCCATAATTCTATCACACAAATCTTACAGCGGTAACTCAGTTCCAGATTCCTGCAGTCTGCAAGTGGTCTCTAGGTGTCAGCATCTGCCATCATTCAGATCGTTGGCAGAATGGTGACAAGGTCAGGGTGAAAAACCAGATGATTAGCCAGTGCACAGCTACTTCCCACATAAAGGCCAGTAGCCATGGGAATGCTTTAGTTTAAAATAATCTCTAGGCCTTTCCCTTGCAGATTTTAGAGAAACTGAAGCTGTTTGTTATATGCCGTCTCACCTCTGTTGCGTGGCTCAGGGAAGCAGATGTCAGGATAGTTTCATTAACCTGGGTCCCTGGGAGAACACAATAAACCAAGTCCTTCTGCTGACTCCAGTTAGACATGTGCACTGAGGAGGAAGTAAAGCCCCTGAGACCTCAGATCACTCGGTGTATGGCTATGTGGTTTTGCCTACCCACTGTCATACTGAGACTACATCAACGAAAAAGTCATACGCCTCTATTCAGAAGAAGCTTGCAGTATAGATGAAGAGATAAATCATATCCACACAATATAGATGAGGATTAAATTAGCATCTGGTACAGAGCTACACTGGAAAGCTGAGATCATTTGCAAATAAACTGTTGCTACAGGCAAACCACTAAGATAATGCATTGCAAGAGCTGGTAAAGGAGGAGCTTTATGGTTCTCAGAAAAACAGTTTATTTCCATTAAACAAAAGGAAAAAACTTCAAGTTACACAATTTATTGCAAAATGTCACAGGAAATGCTTGTACAAATATGTTGACTCTCCTCTTTTAAAACTATAATAAAAGTGTTGGCTTCATTGAAGGGGCCATTTACATGCACTTGATCTTAGCCTTTTCAATAGCTAGCACTCATTGGCCTCTTATTCCTTTTTTAATGGATGTATTGGTTTCTGTCCATCAGAAATGGACAGATTTAAGACTTTATGGAAACAGGAGCTTTACAGGAAGTTTGACACTTTGGGTAATGCAGATAGAATAGAGCTGACCTGAGGACCCGTTTGAAATACATTTACTTTATTTCACAGAAGGGTCTATTATTATAAGTAAAAGGTAACCAATGGCCTGGATACCTAAAATCAGTTAGGTTGATCTAGCAAAAGAACCTTTCACAGGGCCCTTCCTTTCAAAGGTCTCATTCACAGTAGTCTTTAGGACCACTGCGGACCACGCCTTTAACACGTGGCCTTTGGTAGACACCGGATATCCAAGTTGCACCGTTCTATTTCTGACCCACAAAGGTCCATGTCCTTCTCCTGATGTAAAAATCCAAAAGCAAATTACTGGCTCCTAAGATACAACGGTGGAAATGGCAGTTGGTATATGTTCTCACCACAAAAGGGAGGAATAAAAGAATAGAGAAAAGGGATCAGCCCGAAGTAAGGCTGAAAGAGAGCAGGACGAGCATTAAGTTCTGAATCTCGCTGTCTAGTATTTGGGGCACACCGGGGCAGAATGGGGTCCCAAGGGCAGCCCTCCTACGATGGTTTCCATGGCTGCAAGCACACAGTCTCAGTCTTGGGCTAACTTGGTACCTGTGCATAGCTTCTTTGACAGGCAATGCACATGACTGGCAACTCCACCCATCTGGTTCTCCATTACAGCTTCCGATTTACTCCCATAGTTCCACTGGTTGCTCAGTCAGGCACTGCTCCTAAGAACTCCACCCCCACAATGCCCTGCATGACTTTGCAGGTTTTCCTTTGAAATCTCAAAGGAAGCTTCCATGGCCACATAATTCTTGCATTCTCCATCTCATAAAACCAGCATCATACAGATGAGGCCAAAATCTACAGGGTTCACTTGAAACATAGCTGCAGCAGCTTCTGGGTGCCTTGCCAGCTAAACAGAGGGACACAAGTAGGGGTAAATGATTCCCTGGTGGTCCTGGTGGGCAGACCAGGGATCTTTTCTCAAAAGTTTCTGCTGTTCTTGGAGACTCTTTGAAAAAAGATTTGCATTTTTTTTTTTTTTTTTTTGCTTTTTGAGACAGGGTCTCGCTTTGTAGTTCAGGCTGGCCCTGAGCTCACTATGGTGCCCAGGCAAGCTGCCACAAACTCAGCAATCCTCCTGTCTCTGCCTCCCAAGTGCTGAGATTACAGGCGTGAGCCACCACGTCCGGCATTGTGGTATGCGGCATTGATTGTTGGTGGGCGTGTCTCCACGCCCAGCATTATATGTGGTTACCGGGGATCGAACTCAGGACCTTGCGCTTGCAAGGCAGGCGCCGGAACCACTGAGCTAACCCTCCGGCCCAAGATTTGCATTTTGATACCCTTAAGTTCACGATGGGTGATGAGGTCATACACATTGTTGTGATGTCTCAAGGCATCTTTCCTAAGGTCCTGCTGGAAAGCACTTGATTTGCTTTTATCAGTGCTAGCAACCCACCTTTATGCATATCCCTTTTCAAGCCAAACTGCAAGTTTTTCAAATCTTTCTGGTTTGCTCCATTCTTTTTTTTTTTTTTTTTTTTTTTTTTTTTTTTTTTTTTTTTTTTTTTTTTTTTTTTTTTTTTTTTTTTTTTTTTTTTTTTTTTTTTTTTTTTTTTTGCTTTTTTGAGACAGGGTCTTGCTTTGTAGTTCAGGCTGGCCCTGAGCTCACTATGGTGCCCAGGCAAGCTGCCGCGAACTCAGCAATCCTCTTGTCTCTACCTCCCGAGTGCTGGGATTACAGGCATAAGCCACCACGTCCGGCATTGTGGTATGTGGCATTGATTGTTGGTGGGCATGTCTCCACGCCCAGCATTATATGTGGTTACCGGGGATTGAACTCAGGACCTTGTGCTTGCGAGGCAGGCGCCGGAACCACTGAGCTAACCCTCCGGCCATGGTTTGCTCCATTCTTATTCCTGATTCTCACTATACATTTGGCTAAAAACAACCAACAATAACCATGCGATAGCATCTAGTCCAAATTTCACTGAAGTTCTCACTTCCATTTAAAATTTCACAGCATAGTCTTTACTGTTACACCCCTATCAGTATTCTGGTTTTCTGAGTCCTCCCTAGAGTCACCCGTTATATTACTGGAGATTTTATCAACTCACTCCTCCAAACTTCTCCCAAAGAGTAGTTCCAAAGTCTTCACGTTATCAGGTACACAGCAAGGGCAAAGATATCCCATTCTTTGCCTCTAAATATGTTACTCAACTTTCCAACAATATAACCAATTCCTGAGATCATCAACTAATAGAAAGAGAAGGTTTATTCTACTTCATGGTTTTACAGGTTCAACCCCCATTTAGTTCTTTGCTTTGGGCTTGAGGTGAGGCAATACATCACAGTAAAAGCACATGGTAAAGCAAAATTGCTCATCTCACAGCTAAGAACTAAAAGAGAAGAAAAGACACTGGTACCCTACAATCCCCTTGTGGGCATAATTCCAGTGAATCAAAGGTCTCTCGCCAGGCCCCATCTTTTGAGATCCCAACATCTCCCAACAGAACCAGTTCAGGGAACATCTAACATCAAACTAGAGCAAGAAGGTACAGGCCAGGTGAAATGCAGTGGAAAAAAAAAAACCTTCTCAGTAGAAGAAAGGCCATGAATTCCCTGCCCTGAGGTAGGAAAGGGCTTTGAGTAGTGTGTGTGTCCCTTGAGCATGGTAAATAAAAACCAGAGTAGCTTGACATGAACTTAGCATGAAGTAGACTGCATGGACCCCACAGGCCCTGGCAGAGTTGTTTTATTTTTTGTTTTTGTTTTGCATCTTGCATTTTGCATTTTGTTACAAATACGCTCAGACTTTTGTAGACGGGTTATACCACATATAGTTCCCATTTTCAGAAAGCTGTCTTGCTACTGTGCAAAGAATAGATTGAAAGGCTTAGCATAGAGATACAGGATTCACAACAACTATTGCAGTAGCCCAGGGAAGAAGCAACAGAGACCTAGACAAGGCAGCAGCAGTAGTAATGGAATACAGGAAACAGACTGTAAATACATTCGGAAGTAAGTTTTCTATAAAGAGGCAATAATAGGGCCAGAGATTTAGCTCGGTGGTTCTGACACCAGCCTGGCAAGCGCAAGGTCCTGAGTTCGATCCCTGGTACCCACATACAACAATACTGGACTTGGTGACTCACACCCACCAGCAATCAGTACCACATACCACAGTGCCAGGTGTGGTTGTTCACACCTGTCATCCCAGCACTCAGGAGGCAGAAGCAGGAGGATTGCTGAGTTCGAGGTTTGCCTGGGCTCCATAGTGAGCTCAGGGCCAGCCTGAACTACAAAGCGAGACCCTGTCTCAAAAATAAAGAAAGAAGGACTAGTGTAAACATGAAGGATGACAAATGTATCAGAGAGAACTTCTGGTGTCTGGCAGAAATAACTTTGCTATCTCATGACATGGGGAAGATAAAGAGGAGGAGCCAATTTAAAGGAGCAGAGGAAGAGCATTCCCTCGCTTGAGACATTCAAGTGACGTGGTTTAACAGGAATTGGATATACTGGTCTGAACTCGGCAGAGCAAAGTGAGTACAGTTCAGACGAAGGACTCACCTGCTCAGCACCCATGCAATGGTGCCGAACAAGAGTTGAGGACGCTATGGTGTCAGACAGGGAATGATGAGGATGGAGTACGAGATGTAAGTAGGATGCAGACCTGGAAAATGTGTGTGGGACCAACAAACTTCTTGGGAATCAAGAGGAAGTTGGGCCAGAGCTTAAGAAAATAATTCTTGACATCCTTTGATCCAACCCCAGGCTCATGAGGCATGACAATGTTTATCCCTGCTCTGATTCCCCTAACTCATAGTTCAAAATGTACCATCTCTGAGCTCATCTCTGCCTCACAAGTTAGCTTCATTTTCAACTTTTATGAAAAGTTTTGTTCCTCACTCCATGACCATTTTTTTTAAAAGAAGAATGATAGCCGGGTGTGGTGGCTCACACGCCTGTCATCCCAGCACTCGGAGGCAGAGACAGGAGGATTGCTGAGTTCGAGGCTTGCCTGGCCTCCATAGTGAGCTGAGGGCCAGCCTGAACTACAAAGTGAGACCCTGTCTCAAAAAAAAAAAAAAAATATATATATATATATATATTTTTTTATCATTTTAGAAGTCCTGAGAGAGGCATGCTTTTCAAATATCAAACTGTGAAGAGTCACCAGTCCAAGGCAAGAGAGAAAACTAGAACTATGGAGCATATACACCTATGTCAAAAGAAGGTAGCCAGCTATCAGGTCCTGAAAGATGGTCCTTTATTCTGACCTAATGTCAGTTCCACCCTTTTAGTTTTAAAATGTCTTCTCTTAGGAAACAATAAAGTATCAATCTCCAGTATATGAAATACCCAAGGCCAAATGCACTGTAAAGAAAAGAGGTTTATTTAGCCTGTAGATTGGAGGTAGATGGTTGAAACAGCTTAGCCCTGGCTGGTGAGGGTCATCTGGCTGCATTGCCTCGTGAGAATGAATCACAATGGAAGTAGTATAGACTACAGGAACCCATCACATGGTGACACAGGAAGCCAGAGAGCAGGGAGAAGCCAGTAAGACCTCCCACAAGGCCAACTCTTAAAGACCCATCACCTCAATTATCAACACACTGGAGACTAAGCTTTCAATACATGAAATTTTGGGGAAAGTCCACATCCAAAAGACACTGAATGGCAGTATGACATATAATGTTCTTACTAGGCAAAATTTTTTTAAAAAACAGTGATCCTGTCCATTATTTTTTAATTATGCCAGCCCATAAAACCCAAAATCAGAGAAGAATACAGAAAACAATAACATATCATTGAGAAGCCAACTAACCAGCTCTCAACCATGTTGACCCTCTAGTTGGACAAGCACCTCTCAGACGCAGCTAGGAAGCACCTAGGACTCACATTCGTGCCTTAGCAGACATTGTCGCTGTGTGCCATGAGCATTCGGCATCATTTCCAGACAGCATCATGAATGTCAGCAAAGCTGAGTCACTGCGCTCGGGTTAAGAAGTGCCTGGACTCCAAAAACTATGAACAGCGCCCCACATGGCTGGCTTCTCTCTTGTGTCTCTCTGTGTTTAGCTCTTGATTCGATCAACTATAAAAAGACTACGTAGGCAACTAGAGATATGTGAATAAGATCTGGTATAACTTATTACTAGGAGTTGTTGCTCATTTTGTTAAGCCTATTAATAGCACTGAAAATATTTCCTAGAAAAGCCTACTGAGACATTTGAGATGAAATACATGATATTTGGGATTGCCTTAAAACACTCTACAGAAAATAAAATAGATAAAACCAGATACAGCAAGCTGTTGAGCATTATTCAATCTTGAGGATGAAGGTTCATTTTACTCTATTTTCACCTATGTTTGAAATTTTTCTCAGTAAAAAGTTGGAAGGGAAGAGGAAGATGACCCTAGAATACTCCTATTATTATTTCACAAGGACTTTAAATGAAAAGAAGCAAGAGGAGCTAGGAAGAGGAGCAATTTCCACTATTTGTGAACACCTACTTGGGGTTAGTATCTATGATATGGGTGTCCATGAGGACACACAGCACATAGAAGGTAGGTGTTAAAAACCACCATTGTACAGGCTGGAGGGCTAGCTCAGTGGTTCCAGCGCCTGCCTCGCAAGTGCAAGGTCCTGAGTTCGATCCCTGGTAACCATATACAATGCTGGGCGTGGAGACTCACGCCTACCAGCAATCAATACCACATACCACAGTGCCGGGTGTGGTGGCTCATGCCTGTAATCCCAGCCCTCGGGAGGCAGAGACAGGAGGATTGCTGAGTTCGAGGCTTGCCTGGGCTACATAGTGAGCTCAGAGCTAGCCTAAACTACAGAGTGAGACCCTGTCTCAAAAAAAAAAAAAAAAACCACCATTGTATGGGGCTGGAGATTTAGCTCAGTGGTTCTGCTGCTTGCCTAACAAGCCCAAAGTCCCTGGTTCCCACATACAACAGTACCAGGTATGGTGACTCATGCCCACTGGCAATCGGTACCACATACCACGTGCAGGGAGTGGTGACTCATGCTTGTAATCCTGGCACTCAGGAGGCAGAGGTAAGAGGATTGCTGAGTTCAAGGCTTGCCTGGGCTACACAGTGAGCTCAGGCCCAGCCTGAACTACAAAGCAAGATCCTGTCTCAAAAAAAAAAAAAAAAAAAAAAAACCACCATCATATTGAGGAAGAAAACCAGACTCAGATACATTTACTTCTGTGCAATTAAAAACAATTACAGCTGGGCATGGGAACCCTCCCTGCAATCCAGGACTCTGATGCAAGTTCAAGCCCAGCCTGGGCAATTTAGTGACTTAGATCCTGTCTCAAAAGTAAAATATAATTTTTAAAAAATTAGTCACTCCCCCTTTTCTGGTTTTAGTTACCCATAGTGAACTATGCCTGAAAATATTAAATGGAAAATTCTGGAGCCATAAGTTTTAAATATTATTATATTGCTATAGCTGTTCTATTTTATTATTATTGCTAACAATCTCTTACTGTGCTTAATTTATGGATTAAACTTTATCACAGTTAAGTGTGGACAGGACAAAAACATTATATATATGTAGGGTTCAATATTATTTGTGGTTTGGGGTCCCCTGGGGGCACCTGGGAACATATCTCCTGCAGAGAGAGGCACATAGCAAACCACTATCTCTAAGTTCCCTAACTCCAAATACCAGGCCTGCTTAAGCTCTGACAGGATCTGCGCAAGGGCTCTTCTAGATCCTTCTGCTAACCCAGCAGCTCCAACCAACCTGACTCAGGAGCTCGCCTCTTCCCTACCACTGAGATAAAGAAATGTGAATTCTGTCTGAGACTTATGAGAAGGAAAGACAGACTTTCCATCATTGTACCAGGAAGGCAGGCTGCAAACCATGAGCCCATCCAGCTGATGACCACCACACACAGCTGATCAACCAACCCCGCACAAGATTGACAGTCACTTTTCTAGCACATCTACTGAAAGACCAAGTACCTCTTGCTGCACAGAAGCACCAAATCCCCAGGGCTCCTCTGGGTACTTCCTTTCCTCTCCCACATGCCACTTCTTCAGAGCCCATCTCCTACTCCTAAATAATCTGCTGCATCTGGAAGTCTAAGCCGCAGCCCAGCAGGGGGGGGGGGGTCAAGCCCAGGCTCAGAGCCAGACCACAAAGGGTCAAATCCTGGCCACTTAGGAGCTGTGTGGCCTGGAAAGTATTTCTTGACCCCTTTGTTCCTGGATTCCCTTCTCCTTTTTAAAAACAAAGATGGAATGTGGAGGGTGGAATGAGTTAATTAGAGCACATTTGGGTTAACATCATGATTCCTGTAACAGACCTTTATTTGGTTTCTCCCCATCAGCCACATGTGGTCTCTCCATTTCCTCTGAACAAACTTCCAGCCTGTCAAGGCCCAACTGATGCTTTAACTTCTTTCCAAAGTCTGACTGCTGAAGTTTTCCAAATCTCCTGCTTCCAAATTCTACTAAATATAATACCTTACATAATACATGACTTAGGGCACTACGGTCTCATCAGAAAACAGACAACACTTCAAAAAGGTAAACTGCCCCCCCCCACACACACACCAAAGGACCTATAGAGGGTTAAGAGCAGTTAATGGCAGGTCCCCAGGAACCGGAAGTAGTTGTTGTGCAACCGGAAGTGGTTATCACTCAGGACTGACGCCACAAGGGAGGGAGCAGTCACTGGATGACACCACAGAGGGCCATGAGAGAGGCCACCCTTGTGAAGAAGCACAACTGCTGCCAGTGAGTGAACAACTATTCTCACCTCTCTCTCCTGCACACGACTGGCTCTCTCAGGTGTTCTCCTTAGATGAGGTGAGTCGCTCTGGAAGACACAGAAAAACATGGGGAGTGAGTCTGGAGGGGCAAATGCAGACTAAGCAGCACAAGCAGGCTGGCTGTGAGTTTAATCATCACTCACCACGAAGCTGGTCTCCCCAAGTGGGGCCCTGCATGATCAGTCTAGAGAAATGGAGGAAGCACAGACTGTGAAATAAGACACCTTGAGGTAAAATCTTAACCTAGTCACCTCCTACCTACATGGCCTCAAGAAAGTAATTTGTCCTGAGTCTTAGACTATCACATTCTTTATTTGTGAGATGAGAACAAAGAACATTAGCCCTTGGGTTATTATAAAAATTAAATTTGAAAACATTTCCTATGACTTCTTCCCAACTGCTTATAATTTCCTGAAGACTGGGATGTTTTTTTCCAGCTCAGATGCCAGAGAAATTATAGGGGTGTGCAACTTCACTGATGGACAAGAAACTTCTGTGAATCTAAAGTCACTGTAGGCATCTTAGGAACTGTGTATGGCTTTGGCCGTAAGTGGGCTGGTCTACTGAAGAAAAGGACGATACCTCAAGGGCTCACATTTGCAAGAGCTCGAAAATCCAAGTGTCATCTAGCGGCATCATCGTCACCTGCTAGAACTGCAGAATCTCAGGCTCTAGACCAGCATTTTGACAAGATCCCAAAGCTATGTACACTATCCAAGGACCCTGTGGTAGATATAACTAATCCTACAGGAACTTCTAACCTTCCTCCCTTGCTTTGTACTTTACAAGGTGAAAATAACACTACTTTCCTAGTCTTCCTTGCAGCTAGAAGAGACTACATGCATGTCTTCACCAGTGGCATGTACTACGATGGCTCCTTGACAATCTTGGCAAAGTGGGGCTGATAACAAGGCACCGACTTTCCCTCTTGATCCTGCCTAGAGGAGGGATGGGTCTGAGGTGGACAGAAAAGCCACAAGTGTGAGGGTAAAGTGACTACACTCTAGGGACAAAGGTAAAGGAAAGACGCAGGGCACCTGGCCCTGGATGATGTCATTCACCTCAATCAAGCAGCTTCCTACTTTGAGCCTTCTTGTTCTAGTAAGTGAACAAGTGAAAGGGCCTCTTTGTGTGAGGCATCGCGGGCCAAGGGTTACATTCCTTGCAGCCAAATCCAGCCTACACAGTGTCACACAGAAGCAGCGCTGATGTGAGAATGTACCTGTGCACAAAAGAAAGGTGTTGTATAAATTCTTGCAAAACTGAAACTAGTGTCTCGAGGGTAGAGTTTCAGTCTGGATAACTCTGCATGTGGGTGTTTGTTACCCTGTTAGAGGAGAGAGGAGAGGGTGAAGAACAGAGAGGTCTGCATTTCATTAAAGAAACTCCCCTGGCTATTGGTGAACCATGCAAAATTGATAGATAAAATCTAAATAAGTGTTAGGTATAATTCCTGGTTAGTGATTCTACCACCAAATATCCTATTGATTCATCAATGTCTGCAGAGTCTATTAACATGAATTTAATGAGTTGTTAAAAATGCACGTTTATCTAACCGAGGGTTACTGATCCCATTTTTAAAATCAACATCAAAAAAAAAAAAACCCAAAAAGCTAGAATTCATTCAGCCAAAGAAATCACACACAGAAACCAGAAAGACGGCTCCCTGCTGGAACCTGGATACCCGAAGGAGCTACAGCTCCACTGAGCCCACAGGAGGACAGGACGGCTCAGGCAGGAGCCAGAGGAGAGGGGCCTCAACCTCCTCCTGCCTGTGTACCAAGACGCTTCCTGGGAGCAGTGTGGGTCTTGTCTAGGCTCCTGCCAGCACCACTCTATCATCCCCCAGGAGCAGAGTTCTCAGACATACACACTCCTATGAACTGAGGTTTTGTAAAGCTCCATTTCCCAGAGTGTCTTTGTAGCCCGGTCAAGTTGGAACCATCTCCAACTTTAGAGGAGAAGAGATCAGGGAAATTACTCAAGGTCACACACCAACAAGGCAGAAGGAAAGCTCCCTGCAGACCTTAACCTGCTCCTCTGTCACCTCGCTCTCACACACGCCCTTATATGTCCCAGTTTCGGCCACCTTCCCTAGCCAGGGCCCACACACCTCTCATCCCATGCCCATCTGACCCCTTGTTCCAATCTCAATTTCACTTACTTGCTTAAGAAATGTTTGCCTCAAGCCCAATCCCAGACTAGTTAAGCTTTTGAGTTTCTGTGATGTTGTGTGGCTCTTAGCTCTCATTAGCTAATCAACTGACTGATAGACAGAATGGGTTAGGTGACGATCAGTTTACCCTCTGATGCCAGCACCAAGGGCTCGGTGTTGTGTTGAAGAGTAGGTATCTTTGACCACTCAACATTTCCTTTACAAAGAAGCAGCTAATGTGGGCAGAGGTAAGTCATTTTGCAGTAAAAATCATCTTGAAGACAAGTTTCTATGCTGTCCCTCTGTCCCTTGAAACCAGAATATAGTTCCAGCCTCCTTCCCTGCAAAAACTGTACATCCCCCCACTCATACCCTGGTACTGGGGGTTGAACTCAGGGCCCTGGCAGTGACCTACATCCCAGCCTCTTTTTTATTTATTTCTTGACAGGGTCTCAGTGAGTTGCCATGTTACCCAGGCTGGGCTTAAATCTCTGATCCTCCTGCCTCAGCCTCCCAGAATACTGGGCTTACAGGCTTGTGCCCCAGACCCAGCTCTAGATCCCTTTTTTATTATCTTTCACTCTGATGAGCATAAAGGCTATGCAAGCACCCAGACTGTCTTGTCAAGCAGCTCGGATCCCAGTAGCTAACACAGTACTTAGTTCACAGTGCCCAACACAGTACAAAATGAGGAAATGACCTAGGGGCACTTGCTAGCATCTCCAGTGATACCACACAGCCTGCTCCCAGGCAGGATCTACAGAAGCAGCTGCCTTGGGCAGTCTGTTCTCCAGATCTTCAGTGCACAGCCTCGGTGGGGTCAGGGTCTTGGTTACGGCTTTGGCCCAGTGCTGCACCCTACACTCATCGTCCCGTGGAGGGCCAGGCCCAGCAGGGGCTTCCCAGCTGCCATGAGGGCACTGGGGCCCCAGCACAGGCCCCTGCAGCACATCTAGAGGAACCAGAAGCAGCCCAGGAATCGTCTTGCAAACCAGTGTCAGGCATAAAAGGAGGACCCAGACCAACGAGTTAACAAAGGAGAGGGGTGGAGGGCCCAGATTCCCCTCCCGTCCACGCTGTCAGCAGCTGGAGCGACAAAACGCATTCCAGTCCCTGTCTCAGAACCACCTGGAGAGGCCGCCCCAAGAGGGTGAAGTCCAGGACTCCACACCAGCCCCACCAGGTCAGAACTGTGGTCAGGGCCCGGGAACCTGTCTGGAACAGGTCCTGCAACAAACCGGGACACCAGCTAAACTGTGGCCTTCTTAACCCAGAGCCGCCTCGGAGCTGAGGCTGAGCATCATTGTGGCCAGGCCAGGCTGAGCATCCAGAAGACGCAAACTTCTCACATTTTCAAGTTATAGCACAACAGTCACCAGAGCGGGGAGTGACCGGGGGCAGCCTGGCCCACAGCCCTCTACCCTTATCCTTATCGCAGTCAGGGTATCTCCGACCCTGCCAGAGGGAAATGAGAGGTCTGGGCCCTGGGTTGTGTCACTTAAAAAACAAAGCTCAAAGTACCAGATTAAACCTGGATGGCACAGGAATGCAGTGGCTTTTCTTTGTTTATTTTGAGGAAGAACAGGGACATTTGGACAGCCAGATCCCAACATTTAAAATCACTAAGCCATTTCCCACA
The DNA here is from genome assembly GCA_004025085.1 of Thryonomys swinderianus. Lineage (NCBI taxonomy): Eukaryota > Metazoa > Chordata > Mammalia > Rodentia > Thryonomyidae > Thryonomys > Thryonomys swinderianus. Next base: position 3,123 of record PVIC010003676.1, on the reverse strand, counting down.
TCTCTCTCTGTTACCGCCCAGTCTGGACTCCGACTGCTGCTAGGACAGAAATTCACTTGAAGCCACCATCCACCCGGACAGGCCCTGGGCCCAGACACAGAGACTCCAAACTGCTCCCCAGTGTACGGGCTCTTTCCTTCTCCCAAACACGGACGCTTTCAATACTGTGTCACCCAGGACCCGCCACACTTCCTGGTGCCACAAACTGGTACAGAGTCCCCTAAATTTTTTATATAATTTTGGGGAATTTCCTACAGTTCATTCATGAAACTCTGGTCCCAAGTCTCAGACTAAAATCTTTCAAAAACATATCAGATACTTAAAAATTTGAAATATCCAGAATCTTTTTACCTACCCCTGAGTGAAGTCGATGTGTGGATGGGTCAGATGAATAAATAAGTCTGTAAATATTCTTTCTACCCATGATGTTTGTTCATAGAAATGTGGAAAGCACGTAGACAGATACAATATTTAATTTTCTGGTGCTTCTCTTAGTCTGAAATAATTTTGTTATTTTAGGGACATTAATAATTGATTTTACAGAATTTAATATGCACATGAAATAATCATAGTTGATAACTTGCAAGGTATAATCTTGGAGACAATTAAAAATTTAGTAGATAAATTTAAGACCTTTTATATTTGTTATGGAGTATTGAAACTGCTAGACTTTCCCCAAATCTAGCTTGTTCTTGTTGTTTTACAAGAAGCACCCCAAACTCAATACCATAAAAATAAAGACACTTGTCTGTCTAAGAGGAGAACAGAGGTTCCACCTCCTGTTTGCTATCATTTGAACAGGAAGTGCCATAGAAGATGGGCACAAAGGATTCTCCTGTCTTACAGTGCCCAGCTACCACATGCCAACCCTGCACCGGGCCTGTTTTTGTTTTCCTGTAATAGTGGGTCCCAGCATGTCATAAGAGTGCATTTGTGCTACTTTCCATTGACCCCAAGACACGCCTTACACGCCACTGAGAAAGAGTGGGTGCCGCCCTTCATGCTACATGGGCACCACGTCCTAACCGGGGTCCTCCAGTCAGGCCAGCCTCTGGCTGCTTTTATTATTCATTCGCTCACCAAGACACACCCATGATTTCTGCTGCCACCTGGCTGGGATGGGGACAGCCAACCCTTTCATGAACTTCGGCGACAGTCTCTTCTCCTTGAGGGCTGACTTCCTCTTCTAGGTTCCAGAAGCACTTTGGCTTTTGTTTTGCAAAAATGTGCACTACTGTGTACATTCCTCTGATCATGGGTAACTGCTTCACGAATATCAAAGGAAAGTCTCATGCCTCCATGTCTGTGCTTTTCTGCATCTGTGGTGATTTTTCATTTCAGTGTCAAATCGTAGTGGAATTTCTCTGAGCAATGTTTAAATGGTCATTGAGCTCAACACCGACTGTCAACTCTACACATAATTCAGCAGAAGCAATAACAGTATCAACAGCTCGCATTACGTTTGGACATCATCACTAACTATCTCCACCAAGCACAGCAGGCCCATCATTTGTTCCCTGGAGATGCTGGGATGGGCAGGTGTGCATCTAAATATGGTTCCATCTCGTCAACCCTCTTTCTTAATGTTCTAGCAGGCCAGCGGTCATAACCAGGAGAAAGAAAATAATCATAACTAAGAATAGGATGATGCTAAGATGAACAGTCCTCTCTCTCCCTGTAATGTTCTGACTCATTTTCACAACTTACTCTGTCCTAAAGTCAGAGGCTCAGGTTATCTTTCTAACCTGTTCGTCCAAAGTATGTCATGTATCTTTGCTGTGACCTTTAGGACAATATCTCACTGTATTTCTTTAACCTTTGTTCAATTTCTCTTTTTCTCTTCTAATAATATAGACGCAAAAGCCAATGACTGACTGCCTTGTTTGTCCTATCAAAGCTAGTATCATGCCTTTGAGTTCATGATAACATCCCTTCCTCTAATTTTTATCTTGCTTCTTCATAGCAACCTCATTGAGTAATAAAAGCAGGAAGAGACTAGGAATTCTGCAGATAATGAAACTGAGGGGGAAAGTGAACCCCAGAAGCATCTCCCACCACAAGCCACCCTCAAGAGTGGAAAGGATTCACTGTGGACTCCTAGAAGCTGTGGACTCAGTAAATACTCAGTAAGACTGAGCGCTGTGCATGCTGGGATGGAAGCCGCGGTCGCGGACACTGGAGGAGTCACTCACGTCAGCGCTCAACAACACCTAGCCACCAAATTCACAGAGGTGCGCTTTCTCTCATGGTCATTTCTATCCACGCACAATGAGTGAGCCAGTTTCAAAAGGACGCAGCGTCCTGCCCCTGGCCCTCAGGCTTTCCTGAGTAACCGCTGCGAAGAAACCTTCACTTCTGCCTCCTGGGTGGCGTTGTGATTTCCTGGCGGGGTAGGCGGTGAGCAGTCTCCAGGCTGCACTGCGAGCCAGGCCAGTAACCCACAGCCCTCCGCACCGGGCTTGCTCGCAGCTCTTCCTGGGGCCTCCTTCCCACCCCGCCCACCTGTGCTCCGCTTGCTTTTTCTCCCCCCTGGGCAAGACCCCTGGGAAAGGAAAACTCCTCTTAGAGGGTCGGGGACGCCACCCGACCGGGGCATCCTGGCCAAGTCTAAGGCTGGAAAGGGTTTGTGGCATTTGTGAGTTGGCTGCTGGGTGGGGATTTTCCATTCTCACTAGTCTGGAAAAGAAAGAGGTTTTTCATTTTAAATCAAGATGGAGGAGGGTCACTGTGGCACTGGGGACAGACCACTAGCATGGAAACCTTGTCTTGGTGGAGCCAGAGTCTTTGTATGGCTGAGGGGCACAGCCTGGCTTATTCGGTACCACACCCCCACCCCATTAATATGTGGATATAAATATCCATATTTCATTCTCTTCCCCACACCCTCTCTTGGGAAAGGGGACAGTCTTGGCTTTTCTTTCTAACCCTCAGGCCTAGCACCACAAAGAGTCTGTTGAAACTGAAGTTATAGCCTTTTTCCTATTTCCCTTTCCTCTGGATGACAGCACTTGGAGGAGACAGTGAATGGGGAGGCTGGGACATGGCCTCCTTTGCAGTAGTACTCTCAACAGTAATAGCAATGTGTCTTTGTTACTATTTTCACTTGGTCTTCATTGAATTTCC